>JAOEHX010047591.1:7605-22168 GCA_025448015.1 Bolborhynchus lineola | reverse complement strand
GGCTGCTATGAGGTCTCCATGCAGCCTTCTCTTCTCCAGGATGAACAGCCCCAACTTTCTCAGCCTGTCTTCATACGATCAGCACTTGATGTGATTGGCTGGTTTCTCAACACAATTGCAGCTCCACACAGGGCTCAGGCAAGCCTCCAAGGAGAAATCCTGAGATGTTCCTGCAGCTCACTACAAACACTGTAATTGCAAAGTTCTGTTTATCTTTGTGACGCAGTGTGAAATGCTTGCTAGCACTTGGCATTCTGCAAGTAAGCTTGTGATTTCTATGCCCTAAATGTGTTAAAATAGCAGAAAATCGAAGACATAGAAAAATCTCAACATTTAACTCTTTAATATTTTATTAATATATTGTTGTAAAGAAAGGACATTCTAGAGCTGTAACTTTCAAGCTTGAAGAATAACTTTCTTCTAACCCTTAATACTACTGTACATGGATTTAACAGTGTTCCTGGCACTCTAGATTATTTTAAACATATGGAGTATACACAGTTGTACACTGTTCATCACCTTGTCAGAAATACCAGGCCTTAAGGCCTAAAAGGTGCCGCAGGCAAGATGTTTAATCCTAACCAGCTGGTGTGCAAGGCATCTAGGGAAACAATTCACAGAATTCCCTACGGGCATTTGGGGGGTGGTGCTGCAGGGAGAATGTGATATGATCTGAAATGCTTCAAAGTTATTTTCCGTTTCTCTGCGTGGTCAACCTTTGATATAAAGGTACTTCTCAGATTGATTTCTGTATATCCTTGGCTTGACAAGCATACTGTTCCTGCTTGCTATCCCCTGACAGTTAATTAAAGCTTATTGTCCCATATTTCTACAATTTGAATTTTTTTTACTACTTTTCTATATTGCTGCATAGCTTTATTCATCACTACCATTCTTGCCAAATTTTTGTTCCTGTTACTTGACTCAAATGAAGTGGTACTATTAGAATCTATTTTAGTTTAAAGGGAGGCTAGAATGAAACCTGTTAACATGGACAGAAGCTTGAGCATAATAATAACAGTTCCTTTTTGGAACAAATGAGTTCTCAGGACTTAAGTTAAAGAGTAGCTAGGCTTATGCCTCATGGTATGCTGGTACAGAAGGCCGTCTCCATGTCCTGCAGGAAGCACCTGTAAGGTGCATTTTTTGGGGGGGACTGCCTTATAGCAGCAAGGAGAGAAAATACATTCGTAAATCATCAGAATCGTAAGAGGGAATGACCGTTTGAATCCTGCCAGCTTTTTCTGTGGTTATTAAGCTTTGATGTTGGTCTTGACATTTCAGGTTTGTTGTCTTGTATGTTGTCTATGTCTGAATTCCTACCTTGTATACCTTAATAGTAAAAGCAATGTTAACTAAGTTCAGGTTACATAAATAGTATGAGCATTTTTCTGCACTCCAGGTTATACTGTGAAGGGCTGAGTGTGGTCTAGCACATACACTCCCTAATGGCGTATTATGCAAAGCTAGTGTTAGTAGTGCCATGTCCCACCACTAACTGGGGAGGATGGTGGACTTGGCATCCAACTCAAGCCCATGACTTAAAGGCAGACTGTAAATAACCTGGTATCAAACTGATGTACTTTAATGATGATAACAAGGTACTATGACAGATGTCAGCACTACTGTGTTCACTATAAAACTCCTTCTATGGTGCCAACAAAGGAAGGGCAGCCAGAAGTTCATGCTAAGGTCTGGAAGAGTGCAGCTATAGGTTTTCCTAGAAAATCATTGTTAGTTTCAAGTATAGTGAAATAACAGTAGTCAGCATAAGCAGCACTGGCAGTACATTTCATTGTTTCTAAGCTTTGCTGTACTGAGTAGCTTGGAACAAAAGAATCGTTATGCTAATTAGAGAACCAGCTATTCATTTTCTGTATAAATGAGACTGAATGTTATTCATTGTTGTAGCTTTTTGGTAGTGCTCCTTATTCTAACAGCATCTTATGTCCTGGGATATAAATGTTACACTTTTCTTAGCCGTAGTATCAATTCTGTTTGCACATTGTGCTTTGTTAGAAGAAACAGTGATCTTTTGTCCACTTTCAAGGTGGCAGTTGCACTTGAAACTCATAAGTATTTCTTATCATTACACCCAGTCTTGAGAGGCTTGGGCATTTCTAGTGCTGAAAAACTGAATTCAGAATTATATGTAGTTTTCGTCAAATTTCAATTTCACCTGGATCCTGACAGAAGGCAAATTCAAATATTTGGATTAAATTTATTAATCATAGGCACTCCTTCCTGTGTAACTCAAAAGCAAACAAAAGAAGTTCATAGCTGTATGAGATCATTATGTCCGGTTTCTTCTCTCTGCTCAATCTTTCAAAATATCTAAGCTTAATTATAGGTTTACATCAGCCATTTAAACAGTTCATTCTTTTAACAGGTGGTAGGTCTGGGAGGAAATTAGATATTGATATAGAGGAGACAGCTCTCTTTATTCCCTTCAGTGATGCTTGAGAACCCATCTTATATTTTTTAGAACCTCTCCATATGCTCTATACTTACTCTGCCAGCAAGAAATACACTTGAGGCTAGAAGTATGTATGGGTTTACTTCAGTACAAAACCATTGCTGCAGATCATCCAGTGAACTAGTTTGTCCACTGAAAGACCCAGTCAATGACTGCACAAAAGTTTTCAGCAAGCAATGTTACTAGAAAAATCTACAAAATACAAATTATAATATCCTGTGGCCGAGTCTTGGAAGTTTGGATGCTTTGCACATACAACTGTCTTGAAAAATTGAATGAAAGGCAACTTAAGTAGTTGCATTGATTTGAGAATACATACCTCTAAGTTGTCTTAATACTAAAGTCTTATTTCTTCATGTGTAGTGGTTGCTCCTTTAGTTATCATACTGAATGCCGAAGTTCAGTCAGTTACCAGTGACTAGGTGCTTTGCTCTGTCTTCCTCCTTTGCACTGTCCTTTACCACTATACCCTGTTTGCAAGTTTGGAAGTACGTGACTTTTCATTTAGCTTTGTAGAAACCAGTATATTTCCTGTTGCCTCTCCAGTTCCTGTATAAGTAATGATTTCACACTGATATATAATCAGTGCAGTCACATTAGCTCAGGAGTCTCTATAGAAGTTCTACAAGAAATCCCACTATTGGTTGGTACATTACGATTTGTGATTTTACTGACTTGTAGAATAGGTCTGTATCGTAAACTTCTCAATTTGTTGGTTATGCTTTAAGATCTTCGGGGAGGAAAATCTCAAGTGAAAGTATAACCAAGAAGCTGACCAGCAGCTGTCACGATCTCAAAATTACTGTCTTGTGATTTCAGAGACTAAATTACATGTTGTGTTAGCCTGTGATGCTGGAATTAAAGTAGCAGTTGTGCTTTCATATACCAATCATTCTAGTTTTGGAAATAATGAAAATCCAAGATATAAATGTGGTTTTGAAAGAATTGAGAATTCAGTTCATGTCAAACTGATGAAAGTACTGAACATCTGGTGTAACATTTAAGTAAGTTGCTGGACAGTTATAAAACATTATAATTTGCGTTCTTTATACCAGATTACTCTGTCAACTTCTAAATTAAGGTGACACAAGGTAGATAATACCAATCTAGAAATGATTAAATATCAAAAATGGCCTGTGTGACTTTTTAAAGTTATGTAATATTAGACTTATAAAAACTGCTGTCTCCTGTAGGAAAATCTCAGTGATGTTCTGAATCTGCCTGAACTGATTTTTCATTGCAACCTGTTCTATTTAGAGTCTTCCTTTGGTGAAGTTATAAATGTCTGTGTTGTGGATTGCAGCTTCCTCTGTGCCTAGTATCTGTAGCATCATGGTTCATCTCAAAAGTAAAAACCCAACATCTTATTAGACCAAGTGTGACTTTAATTTGTGTAATCCATGCTAGATATTTTGCTTGTGCCTTACTCCATTGAATAGCCACCTCAGCAGCGTCAATTTGGGTGTACCTGGTTTTCAGGATCTGATGAATAGGGTCATCTGAAGATCATGAATAGTAAATAGGCTCCATCTGTAGAACACCATTCCAACAACGTGTTTCCATTAAATCTCTGTTCATGCTATACACAAGTGAATAAAACTGATAATGGTTTTCTAGGATGGCAGAGAACATGAGAATTGTTCTGAAAGGAATATAAGCCATCCATTAACTGTCAGGCTTTCTAAAAAGGCCCATGCTATGTCTTTGGAGTCCAGGAAGTGTAATCATAGCAAGACGCCATGTGTCTTATCTTGTTTATAATCTGATAACAGGCCATGGTGCACTTACACAACATTCTTTTGGTAATAAGCTAAGAATCTGATCAGCCCATCCTTCCTGGGCTATCAACATGACCATATATATCGCATCTAACTGGTGTCTTTTTATTCCCTGTCTTGCCCCCTAAAAATTCTGTCTTCTTCCATCAGCTGTGGAAAGGACCTCCAGGCATTGCTCTGTCTAATCCAAGAGTACTGGCATACACATGCCAGACTTCCATGTTTTTTCATTGTCTGCATGTTCTATGGGGGAGGCATTGCATCCTCCAATTAAAAAAAATAAATAGAAAATTCATATAGACACGGATTTGCATGAACTTCTTTCCAAGGCCAAAGGATCAGTTTGTTCTTGTGAGGGTAGATTTCTTAACTACACAATGACAACATCTAGCAGTTCATCAGTCAGTAACTTTAAATCAGTTTTGTTAGCTGGTAGCCCGGTATGAGCATAACAACTTGATTCCTTCTGTGATCTAGACGCTGTAAACTCCCTTGGGTTTTGTAAGTTTTACTGCTGAAAAGGGATGACTCTCCATGAATGGATAGTAGTATTTTGTTATTCAGCTCACAAGTGCATTGTCCTCTTGCTCTCTTCCCATACAGAGCAGTTAGAAATGGGAAGTTAACAGCAGGAAGCAAGTTGAGTGTCTAAAGAACTGGGCAAAATGACCATATCGGTTCCTGTTAAATCCCTGTCCTTATCCATCAGGGTAAGGAGAGATATGTCTCAAGGGTATGCATCCTTATTTTAGGATAGCCATGGGGTTTGGGAAATTAAAATCAATATTTGTGAATTCTGTAGTAAAAAATCAGTATCAGTGGGTTTTCTCCAACTCCTTGTCAATAGATGTTAATATTCTTGATTGCTTGGCAGTTATATGGATAAAACAATTTTCTTTGCTACTTCCCATTTATTCTTCTCTTTTCCCATTCTTTAGACAGTTCAAGTTTTACAGTACCTGCTCTACTAAAATCCAAGGTCAGTAAATCATGCTTTGTACTATAGTCGCCTAAGAAAAGAATGTTTTTTTTATGCCATAATAGTGGAAAATAACATGCTTGGGCAAATGAGAATGTAGTCCATTGCTATAAACAGGTTTTCCTCTGCAAGGGCCTTTTTGAAGACTTGAGAGGGAGTTTTGGAATTCTTTCAAAAAAGAGAAGCACTAACATTTTTCATTCATTTATTTATACCATGTCAACACTGGGCGTTACTATATATAGCGTTAAGCAGAAAGGTACTGAAGGTGCTACCAAGTCTGCCTAAGTTATGCTTTCTCACTTTGTCAGTCATAAATCAAATCTGACTGAGATGGACATTACCTTCTAATCTATCTCCTCAGTTTTTACTCAGTACCTTGAGATCCACAGGCTACTACTGGTCTGCAGTAATAAATTAAGGATCTGCAGGCTAATGTAAATAATGCATCTACTTAGCAAGCATTTGGTTTAGTGAAGTGCAATGTCACTTGCAACTGATGCAATGCATTTTGCAGAAATTGGGTTCTGTTTGTTAGAAGTTCAGTCTGAATGTGGAGCTTTGATCTAAGAAATTAGGAATCAGTTAATTATTAAACACCTAATATTTATGCGAACTGTGAAGCACATCTAGTTCCAACATCTTCCAGTATATCAAAAGCCAGGTATGGACTACCTGGTCTAGGAATAACTCTTAATTTTATTAAATAATAGTGATAGTGTAGTCCACAATATTTTGTGAAGACTGAGGGGGAGAGAGGAAGAAGAACCCAGCGTTTCAGGAGTTTTGTTTCTTGTTTTCTTTGCCTAGCAAAGAACTATTGCTTTCATTTGTCTGCCTTTGAGTATATTTATGTAATTTCTTCTTTCTTCGCTGCCTCATAGTAGCTGTGTTTTATCAAGCATGGTTAGCTGCTTGACTTACATATATTCCTGAACTATTTGCTTCTAGGAGTAATGCCTTTTTTCCACATTAAACATCTGAAATATATCTTTAGTACTAAGCTAGTTGTGCTGTTTCACCTTTTTTCTGTATTGAGAAAGATGCTCCTTGCCTTAGTTATCTTCTCCTAACTGTGCTGTTCTGCCCTTCACTATCAGTTACTTTTGGGAAGGGGTACGCTAGTTGTGTAGCCCTTTACACTGGCTGCTGTGGAGATTTGACAGTTCTCTTTCCACAGTTAACCCAGGAGCCGCTCTAGTTTCTACAGCGTCGCAGGCTGAGGGTTTCTGTTTGGTTACACATTGTTGCCACTGGGCTTGCTCTCATTCAGCCTTAAACTGCATCCAAAGGGCAAACATGCTTTCTGTCATCTTGATTCGCATGTTAGTGGGTCGAAGACTGAACCCCAGCAACTAAAGGGTTTGTATGGCTGAATACATCTTACTACATATTTAGCTTATTTTCTTGGAAGCTTTCTGTAATTGTGGCATGCTTTTTTTCTCCCAAAGACTTGAGGTTATTTCCCCATAATCTCTGAAGGCTTTAAATCTACTGTCAGTACGTGCTTCTGACAAGAATGCATTTTTGTAAGCAAATGCTTAAGGGATTTTTGGGTATTCTTTAGGTTTCTATTTCCTCCACATTACCAAAAATATTAGTGAATTAGCTCATCTTTGTCTCACTTGGGTATTTTTTGTGTTATGTTACTTTTGTCTATGTTCAGATATTTGCTAAAATGGTAAACTCTTTAGCCACAGTCCCTTGAGTCAGATCCATTCATAGTGTTTATCTTTAGCTTTGGAAGGAAGCTCTGAGCATGCATCTTTCCCCCTGTTTGTTTAGCTAATAATAAACTGCCAGGATACATGAACAGCTTCATGGCTGGCATCCAGCTCTTCACCCAGAAAAGGATTTTGCCTTAGCTTTCACTGGAGAGAATTAAGTTTTAGAATAAATGTTACACTGTATCTGAACACTCCTAGTTCAAGCTGCGTGGAAGCTGACTTTCCCCTTCTCCTGCACCTGATTTATGATTGAAAAGGTTAAATCAGATTTTACAGGGGTTCTTGACCACATTGCTTTATAAATGCTCAGTCTCCTTAAATGTGGCAATACAAAACCATTTTCTGTTTAGATGGTGAGATGGAGGTGATCAATAGCTGCCAGTGTACTTACCTCTCACGTTGGAGAGCAGCTAAATGCTTAATTGCATGTAGCTTCTTCATTAAATTGCAGTCTGTGAAATTTTGACAACTATACTGTGTGCAGATACGTAAACAACCACTAGGTTTGAAACCAGATTAGTGACAATAGTGCTAAAACAATATTAGGCTATGGGATTGACTTAACATCTAGCTCAGGCAGTGAAGTAACAAGGAAATACAGAATATTCAAAATACTTAATATGCTGATCAAGTTATGATGGACCCTGAGCTCCATCTGAAAAAAGGAGGAAAATCTGTAACTCTTTCCAAAACTGAGTTCAGAACACCAATTTCTTACTAACGCTTCTTCAGCAGGTTCAGGTAAACTGGAACTCCAGTCTGTTAGGTTAGCTCTTCATGTGGCAATCAGTCATCTTTATGACATACTACAGATACCTCAAACAAGACTGTAACTGTAGGAGTGAATGGGAGTGTATCACCTGGTGAAAAGGGGTAAAAATAGAAAGCAATTTAGGTGAGAAAATACCTTTCCTTATTTTAATCAGGGCCTGCTTTGCTTAACCTGAAATGCAGTATGCCTTGCAATGCAACCTTCCTGACCTTCCTCTCTAAACATCTTGATCTGGAATGATTATCTGTTGCCAGAGTAGGATTCTTCTCCTGCTCTAACACCTCAGTCCTTAATCTCAAGTTTCAGGCATGGTGCTGTTGTGTGCTGCGCATCAAGCTCCCCACTGGCTTCCCTGTATCCTAAGGGTTATCACAGGTTAGTTGATTTGATCTTCCTAAAAGCCAGCGAGGGACCACCAGTTTTGCTTACTGCAGTTTGATAGCCAACCACATGTCTGACTCTTGCCTTGTCGATTCCTTTTTTTGTTCTCCTACTTCCGAAAGAGAGAAATATCTTCATAACAAGTCACAGTAAAGAAGCAGGAGGGGGAAAGGGGAACTGGATACAAAATTTAAAAAAACCCCAGACTTCTAATTGTCATTTATTTTCTGATTGTGTCATAAACTAAACAGGATTCAATTGAAACCTATCATGTTTCACTAATACTTATTCATAGTTTCCTTTTCTTCTTAGTTATATGAGGATATTAACTGTGGGGTTTAATATACAGTTATGTGATAGAATGGGGCTATGAATGGATGAATAGGGCTAAAGATTATAGATAACACAGTATGGGATAAAATAATGCTGTCCACTAAAAAAAGTCTTGAATACAGTGGTGAAAGAGTTGTTTTAGTGTTTCTTGGACTGTGTACATCTCTGTGTAATCAAGAAAAGGGACTATTTAAAATATTAGGGATGAAATCAAGGCTGGCCAGATCTTTCCTTTCTTGCTACTAGTAACTAAACTTGTGCATGAACAAGGTACAGATAATAAGTAGACAACATACCAGTATTTTAAAGAATTTGGGGGTGTTAAGTGTTCATAGCTTGAACTGGAATAACAAGAGTTGCTGTACTTATAGCTGTACTGGTGATGTTTGAAAACAAACTATAAAAATAGCAGTATTTCCTAAAGACTGCTATGGTAAAGCTATGCTCATATAAAATGTGAAAACTTCACCAGTTATCAATTAATATAACCTAAAACTGTAAAGGAGGAAGGACAGAAGGTCACCTTAATTTCCACAAAAGCTTATCAGATTCTGTTTCTGTGAAGAATATCACTGTGGAATAAAACATGGCCTCATATCCCACCCCCAATAAAATGTATTTGAGATTCAATAAACTGAAAATAGAGTGGTAGCTGAGTCTAACTTTAGTGCTCCTGAAATGTGACAGGTATGCAATCTAGTATGTGGATGTCAATGTCTATAAAACCCCTATTTAAGGAGAAAGAAAAAAAAAAAAAAAAAAGCATCCTGTCAACCTTTTCCACATTTTGTTACATCATTGATATTTCTATTGCAGCTTTTCTGTAAACCATGATTTAAAGCAGCATTTCTGTGTGGTAACATTTGCCTCTTTCTCTGCTACTGCTTTTCTGCCTTGGCATTTGAATGATTACTTTTTTGCAATACAGTAACTTAGATCTAGATGAATGTAAATATATATATATTTCATTAAAGTATGTGAGCCAGTCTGAATGTCTGCAGCTTTTTCTATCATTGCCTTTGTTTTCCCAGTGTAAAAGGGTTCCTGCTAAATGACTGAAGCTTTTAAAAGTGATTTAATTGCTGTGTAATAAGCCTTATCCTTTGATGAGGTTCTTCACTGAAGCTAGACAGTGAGTGTTTTGTGACAGAAGGAAAAGCTGAGGGGGATGGGAGGAGGAGGAAGCTACAAAATGACCAGGGCTGGCCTCTCTGCATTCCTGTAAGGCTTGCTTTTTTAAAACTGGAAGCTGCTTTTATGGATGCTTCTCCAAACAGGTTTTTTTCCATACTGTCCCATTTAGACTTTGGAATGCATGTACGAAAGGGCAGGCCCCCAAAGTGACTTTCCAATCTGTTTTTGTGATTCCAGCCAAGTTCCCTTTAATGTATGGAGCAGGCGAAGTTGAGCTGACTCTCATAATATCACGGAACTTGGGCGCAGCTGCTGCTTTAAGTGGCACTGTGATAATACAACAGCTCTGCTATTTACTGGGACTCAAGTGCCCGTACTGGCACACAGAGACATTATATGAAATCCGAAAGCATGAGGATAAAGGAGATTTCTTTGCGGCAAGATCCTGATCTAAGAAAGGAGTTGGCATTGCTAGCTCGAGGATGTGATTTTGTTTTACCTTCTAGATTCAAGAAGAGACTGAAAGCTTTTCAGCAGGTCCAGGTTTGTCTTTCCATTCTTCCTAATTATTGTTGTCAGCTGAACTTTCACACCCATGCAAACTGCAGGAAATCCATAGAAGTTCTTCCTAAACTAGCAGGATTTTAATAGTCTGTTGCATGTATGACGATTTCTTCTCTGTTTTAGAAGACTTTGCAGGTATTTTTTTGCACACAAAAACTGAGGAGAGTTTACTGAAGCATGTAACATAAAGTATTATGTTTGCACAGGGCCATATGCAGTGGGAAGTTGCTGCATTTAATGCTATTAGACTTTCAAACACTGCTTTCCTTAATCTGCATAAGCATAAATCTGCATGCATTTCCCTAGGGGTTTTAATTTACCGGTTACTGAATCTGGGCAAATAAAATAAACTGAAATAGTCTATAACTTTACTAACTCAAACATAGTATGTTAAAAGGTGCTTTCATATTTGCACAATGATCCTGAATTCTTTAAGATTATTTGAGATTTTCTATTTGAATGGGATTATTTGTTGCTACATGGCTCAGACATATGCTTCTACTGTTTTGCAGCAATGAGTTAAATCCACCATTTTAAAGTGAGCTTATAATTGAGCATAGAAACGTTTGAAATGTATGATTAGAAGGAAATCTATTTATATAGTAAATGTTCAAAGATATTTTCTTTTGGGGGGGAAGTATACAACTGTTATTGGAGAAACCAAAATTTGGTATTTCCTTGAACACATTGAACTTCAAGGCTTTTGCTGCTATGTTAAAGCACTTTGTCCTTACTTAACCCAGACTCCTAGTTTTATGCTAAAGGTATATATCAGTGATGATGTATGTGACATTTTTTTTACCCTTTTTTAACTGAGATAAGTTTAATTTTTATTCAACTGCTGAACTATTTTAGGATTTCTGGCTTTTAAATTCATTCTAAATATAGCTTGCTACTTAATTTTGAATTCGGTGCACTACTGTCCTTTTCAGGTGACCTTCAAGAGAGGACCATAGAGCCCTATAGCTCTAAATCTGTGCTAGCCTTCTGTCTTCTGCATTATTATTTCAAATTTGCTTCAGCTTCAGAATGTGTATTCCTTTGTGAATAGCAGAATGCAAGTTGTGACTGTGTTGTTTTGTGCCATTCAGCATAAACTTGTGAATGAAAGTATTTTATGACTGTACTTTTTGTGCTGAACTGAAGACAGAGAAGGCAACTTGTTGACTAGAGGCAGCAGGAGAATGAAATACTATCTCACTTACTCAAAAGTAGCAACATCAGTTAACATTTAGACACCTCAGAGCATGAGGCAAGTTTTAGTCTAGTCATGGCATGTTGTTGTAAACAAACATACTATTACCTTGTGTGGTGCCCCTTAACTTGATCTGTGTCTTGTGGAATGATAATTGGATCGCTTGCACTTTTACAGAGTGGGTTTTTTAAGTTGAGCTAGAAAACATCCAATGTAGTATGTAGTATCTACAAGCAACTAAGTACTTTAGACAAGCTGTTTTCTAACCTGTAGGGTTTTTTTCTGTTTTAGAATGCTGCCATCTATAAATTCACAGCACAAACAATGAACAAATAGTTTTCATTTTTAACCAGGCTTGCACTTGTTTGGTAAATGGCAACTGTACAGTAATGTATGTTAAACCACTTAATATTATTGAAGACAAAATTCTACAGGCAAGCCAGACTTCACAGGTACATAAAACTGAAATTTGATGTTTGTCTTTGCTCAATGTGGTATAAAGTATTTTATCCATGGTTCCTTTTTTAAATGGTACTTCAGCTTCATGATTTTAAGGAGGCCTTTTTGAAAGTACCTTAAAATAAAACATGAATTCTCATAACTGTTGGTACAGAAGATGGACATACTTTACCTGACACTTCATGTCCATGTTAATTTGAGCTTTTCCTTGTAGGTTTGGTGCATTTCAAAGAATAGCTATTCATCATCTGCATAATCATTGAAGAAATCTCATATTAAATTAAAGACTGCTTAGTGGACGGATTAAAATACAGGGTGCTTTTGTCGAATACCTTGAAAACTTTTTCTCATTTGAATTGGTAAGCTTCATTGCCATTGGGGCTTGCAACTTTCTATACCACTGTAATACTGGCTTTCAGACAGTTTATGAATATTATGCAATATTGGAATGCTAAAGTCAAGCAGAAATGGAAGGCAGTCTGTTTTTTTATCCTTCTACATATAATTTTTCATATCCATGCAGTTTCTGTGACTTGTTAAACAAATAGCAGATTCTCCTTGATGTTTAGAACCATTAAAGCTAGCCTTTTAATATATAAAATGAGTAATAGTGGTGGATGGGGAGAAGGTGTGCATCAGCACAACATTCTGAGGTGGGTTGGAGGGACTGGATCTTGCATGGGTTCTAGGAATTCTAAGGCAGTGGTTTTTTGCATAAAGCTACTTAACTAATCTGTGTAGGCAGTCCCCTGTGTTTTAGAAGGGATGGTCATTAGAGCATGGCAAATCAGGTTTCATGAAAAGGTTTAAATAGATGACCAGCAGCAAGGTGTGTCGCTCTGGAAAGTGGCTGAAGGGGCTGTTTCTCAGTGGTAACATTTATTAATGAAAATGGCTAAGACTGGGCAGAGTAGGGCTTTCTGGATAGATCGGTTTTCCAAAAGATAAAACTGTAATACACAACTGCTGAAATGTTTGCTCTTGCTCTGGAGGAACTGAAGTTTTTAATAGATGACTCTGCATAAAACTCAGCAGAACTTCAGTCTATGTTCTCCTGATGTTGGTTACAAGAGCAAGACTTTTCCTAGGTAAGAACGCCTACAGAGTATAGTGAACTGGAGATGCAGCACTTGAAGAGGCATTATGTCCATCTTGCTCATCAATTTCTTTTAAACTTTGTAGTGAGAAGAAACTATCCCTATGTCAAATGTACTGGCAACTTAAAGGTGTGAACTGAAAGGCTTATTATCTGCTGAGAGCTGATCAGTATTTTAGCCAACAGCTGGTGATATCCCTACCTGTCAGAGCTGGAATGTAAGCAGCATCATTACCCAGACTATGTGAGGAAAATATATGTGAAGTTGGAAACAAAATAGTAACAGAATAAAATACATCTGTGTACAGTGGTATGCTTATACCCATGTAAATCTGTGTTAGCTAAACTAGGAAAATATCTATTTTTTGCTGCTTAGGGGTCACATCACCTTATAAAATAGTTGAGTTCTAACTTTAAAACTAGACTTTTTTAAAGTCATATAAATTTGTGCTGAATGTGATGATATAAAAACAGGCAGGAAAAAAAGCAGGCATAAATCTTTAATCCTATGAATGTCAGTGCCAGAACTAAGTACTGGTGTGGTTTTTGATACATTTAATGCCTCATACTTTTATCTGCCGTTAGTGCTTGGTGATTCCTGTAGTTGTATTGTATCACACCTCAGGGTGGAAATGGAGAACTTCGAGTTCCATGGCCACCTGTTAATGACACTAAATGCTGTTTACACATGCTATTTATGTCAGCTGTATGAGAACTATTTCTTCAATTTCTGCAGTGCCTCACAAGATTGGCTTTCTTTCTGAGTGAAATCAGCTTAGACATTAGTGCCTCTTGATCACTTCTGCACTCCTGTGTTACCAAAATGCTGTATAAATGCTTGTGGTATGTACAAGAGAGCAATGAACACAAAGTCTTTAGGTGTTACTGTGTGCTGGGCTGGTGTGTGGTTATACTGCAGTGCACTGATTCTTCCAGTCATTAAGATAGCAATCCCATTTCTGAGGTAAAACAAATTTTAAGAAGTTTAAGTGAGGCAGATGGTTTCACAGTTACAGTCTTAGAAGTAGGTTTGTAACAGAAGCCTCTGGCAGGCCAGCTTTCGTATTAGCATCAATCGTCTAATTTAACATCATTTGGAGACCTTTTAACACCGCAGACGGAGCACTCAATATCCATTTTTACATAAGTATGTGCATGCCTGATGTCAAACTATTTTTATTGAAGAACAAAATCCAAGTGTTTGCTGGAGCAGGAGCAGAGAGGGGAAAAAAAAATCTCATTCTGACTGTAGCTGGTAGTTACCCTTGATGGTAGTTTGTTGATATAATGCCAGTTTTCTGGAGCAGACGCCAACATTAAAGATAGAGTGAAAATATATAAGCTGCCAGCTGAGACTGGCTAGTTGAAAGGTTTTCCATAAATGGGTCCTTGCTAACGGATTGCCAGGTCTTAAACTCTAGCCTCTTAAAGGAGGCTCTAAGCAAACTCCACTTTTGCAATGGAGACTAGACTCCTGGTTCAAACTTAAAATGTGTTGGCTGCCCTGTGGTAGCAGCTTCTTTATTTATTACCAGCTTATGGCTGGTAATAATTTTATGCCAATATGTACTTTTTCTGTAGAAAAACCAGTATGGTGCAAGTTTGTTAGAGCTTACTTTACTTGCATGCCTGATTTAAGAGTCTAGATATCAGTTCCTTCTACAGCTAT
>JAOEHX010047590.1:2639-26911 GCA_025448015.1 Bolborhynchus lineola | reverse complement strand
AGAAATTCTTTCCTGTAAGGGTGGTGAGGCACTGGAATGGGCTGCCCAGGTAAGTTGTGAATGCTCAATCACTGGTGGTGTTCAACACTGGGTTGGACAGAACCTTGGGTGGCCTGGTTTAGTGGGAGGTGTTCCTGCCCATGGCAGGGGGGTTGAAACGAGATGATCTTTAGGTCCTTTCCAACCCTAACTATTCTATGATTCTATGATTCTATGAACTAGAAGAGCATGCTTCATTTAACCATCCCACCCTCCCATACCTCTTGCCCCTTTAATTTTTCCCAGACAAAGAAATATTGAAGTATTCATCTTGGTATTTTGATAGAATTAAAAATGGATGTGGAAATGTGTGTATATCTGGTCACAGTTTTCTAATGCTTCAGTTTAGACTGATTTATCGGAAGAAGAGGGACCGGAGTACAAAGTAGCTCAATGCCACAGTGAGGTAACTGGGAGTATAAATGAACAATGCTGCTTTTTTTTCCTGGAATACTCACTTGGTGATTCCGTTTCAAAGGGTAGGTCAGAAAACAGGGTCATTCAAGAACAGGTCATCAAAATCACTGTGGTGAGGTTTCTGGGTGAGGACAAACCACGAAGAGGCAATAAAGGAGCACCATGCGGGAGCTGTACAAAGCTACCCACAGTGGGGGAAATTAAAAGGAATGACCTCGGAGTGCAGTGCCAAATGCTCAGAATTTTGGAGCCATAAGCTGAATCCAGCTTCCTGCATGTTCCCAGCCTGCCCGTGGTCCTGCTTGCCCTGCCTGCTGCGCAGACACAGCCATGCCTCAGTCAGTGTGCCCTTGCAGCAGGCCAGTCCCTACAGACTGGAGCTCCTGGAGCTCCCAGCACTCACCACGTATTTCCACAGCAACACACTGTGGCTTTGCAGCCCTCCCTGAGGTGTCTGTGGCAGTAACTGTCCTGCTTTGAATCAAGCTGGGTTAAGTGATATAAAATGTGTTAACTGCTATAAAATATGCTCAGGGATACATTCATTTGACTTTTACAGTACCAATCCCAAATTAGGCATACCTGCCTTTGGTAATTACATGGTACAGTTTTTTTCTGGGAATCCTATTTTCCTTTGGTACAGATGTACCATCTCCATACTGCATTCATTTGCTCTCCTTTCTCATTGCTTTGCCTCCATGTTTTACATCCTGCAGCCTATTGAAACCACATACTGGAGGAAGAATTATTGCTTTCTTCCCATAATGCCTATTGATGCTACCTAGCTCTGTTAATGACGTGTGTTTTTGTTACGTCCCCAGCAAATGAATAAGGATCCATTTTGCAAAGAGCAAGCTGAGACACATCCATTAGAGCAAAAAAATATTCATTAATTTTGAATACCTAACTTGAGATACTTCAGACCTTATTTTTTCAGAGCATTATATAACACATCCTAAGTCAAGCAGCGGACATGAATGTTCAGTGCTTTGATAGACCTGATTCCAGGGTCTTGTGTCGCATATCATGGAAAATGAGTCCTGGGGTAATGATTGGACTTGATGATCTTAAAGGTCTTTTTCAGTGTACTTGATTCTATGATTCTATGATCATTTTTGACCGTGTATGGGAAGTTTACCATATGCCTTGCCTGGTCTTGCACAGGAGGCAGAGATAGTTGTAGCTGATCCTCCACATTGGCAGCTAACTATCCTTTTTCCTCCAACAGGCTCCTGCAACTTCTCCCACCATCTTTAGTAAATGGTGCTGAAATCTTACAAGGAGCTGTCACCTCTGCTACATGTCAGATATTTACACATTAAGAAGTTTAATTCTTACTTTTTGACTAAGGAGGTGACATTTGGCCAAAATATAAATGATCATACAATTGAAGACTCCAAGATAAAATGCCTGAGAAAGATGTAATCCCTTTCCACTAACAAACTCAAATCTAGTATTTCTTATCTCTGAAGTGTTAAATTTCCATGCTTAATTTTATTTTTCTCACGGTATTGTTTCCGTCATGGTGGGGTGTTGGTGCTGGATTACCTGCAGGTAACTCCACTGCTGTTTCTGGACTGACTCCTGCCCTACCTGGGTCACAAGGGCTGGGCTTGGACACCCTGGCCATCGTTCCTCATCTGCCAGTTGGAAGCGCAACGGGGGCGCAGCCAAGGTCTTCATCCCTCTCCCATGCTGTGGGGGAGTCTGATTCCCCCAAGTCCCCAGTCTCCTCACCCATTTATTTCCAGTTTCTTCCTGACCCGACTTTCTCCTCCCTTCTTCCCTTCCAACCTCAGTGTCCCCAGATTGACATTTCCCATCCCTCTGCCCAGGCTGAACTGGGAGCTGCAAGGGCATGAATGCCTCCATTGCTCTGCAGGGAAGGAGACCTGGAGGCCTGGACACCTGGGTCCAGAGCAGGTCCAGTCCTGCACAGAGCAGCCATTGCAGGGTAGATTTTCAAGGGAGAGGAACCAATTAAGCTCCCAGAACTTTACTGAAGGTATAGAGAGTGGAAATTCCTCAAACTGAGGTCATATCCAGGTCTGCACAGCTTTTCCTACAGTAGAAATAGATACATTTCTGATGGAGAATGCACAGGTCCAAAGGCTTGAGCCAGAGGGCCTGGGTTTAAAATCTCCCTCAAAATGAGATCATGGGGGTTTTCTTAATACAGAAGACCAGCTGCTATTTTTACTGCTCTTCCCCAAGATTTTTTCTTAATTCTCAGAATTGGCTAATCTGCTTTACCTGAAACCTTTGCAAAAAAATCAGCTTAAGGCAGGTACATAGCACTGACATTTCAGCCTGAAGCGTTCATGTCTGACAAAGTTAGAAGCAACTGAAAACGGAGTACTGTAATAGGAAATGCCAAACTTAATAACAGGAAGCTGTACCACCTCTGCCTATTGCAATAAATGATCCACAGAAGGTAATTCAAAAGCCTCTCTTTTGCCCTTTCTCAGAAAACATGAACAAGGCAGCATTAAATGAAATGGAAAGACTAAAGAGAAATATTTCTCACATAGCATGCAGTACATGAAATTCACTGCCAGAGGATAATGCTGAGAGCAAAAATTTAGCAATTCACAGAGAGTCAGTTCCACATAATATCTGCAATTGCATTTGTTTGGACACATTTATCGAGAAGAGTTTTTTTCGTGCTTGAGGACATATGGCAAGTGCTAACTGCCCAAAGAACCTTCCTTTACAGACTGTTGGGCAACTGTCAGTATCAGATCTGCTCCTCCAAAGCAGTCAGTATTATCGCTGAATGTGTTTTGACTGTGAAGTATTCACACCTACCAGTCCTTTCATGCAGACCTAAGCAGTTCTTTTGTCAGATCCAGCAAGGTAATCAAGGACTGCGATAACAAATCTTACTATTCCAATCCTATAATTTCCCCCTATTTTGATAATCCTTTTGTCTGTCAGACAGTGATGGTGGGGTTTTTTTGTTGTTGTTATTGTTTGGGGTTTTTGTTGTTGTTTTTTTTTTTTTTTTTTTTAATTTACAAGCAACTTAAAGGGAAATGAGTTGCTCTGTTTAAATGATGAAGCAGTTATATATTTGCGATTTTGGATTCTGTCATGAATGAAGTAATTACAGCTTTAACATCAACATTCAGTGTTCCCAGAATAAAATCAAACTACAGATATATTTATTTAAAATAAAACCTATTTCCTTGTTCAGTACCTTACCAATAGTTTCAAATTGTAACATATGTCCTGTTCAGTAAACATTGTATGATGTAACACATTTCAAGGGAACAAAAGTCAAAACTGCCTTTCACAACAAATGTCTAAAGGCAGCACACTCTTTAATTGCCAGCTTGCCGCCAGATGTTTGCTGTCACTTATCAAAAATACTACTGAATGTTGTCACCAGTGCTATAGATGACTAGTAATAAAATTAACACTATTATCTCCCTTATGAGCTGTTCACACTACCTAGTCTCTTATTCTGAAAATGTTCAAGCATTTTATTTAGGATTTATCCCTTAGCTACACCGCTCATTGTATCCGTGCAGTGAGGTGCCTTGTATAAGCAGAATACATTTCCTTTGCACCTCAACATCTTATCACACACTAGCTGTGAGTTCAAGATAAAATCACTTACCGTTATCTAATTGTGCCATGTATTTGTACATACAGTTTTCATTACCTGGTAAACCTACAACTGCAGCTAACAGTGGCTATTGATAGTCTTCTCCTTAAATGAAAAAAAAAGAAAGTTGGTATGTGGGTTATTTTAAATTAGTCTTCACTCAGCAATTGCAGCTGGGCTGGAACTAATCTGAATAACGAGTTTCAGTGTTCTGGTGGGATTCAAAATGAGTATTTGTGTACATACAATTCAGGTTAGATATAAATCATATAAATATTACTAAAGTATCATTTTATTATCATCAGACTTAAAAAACCAAACAACCAACCCTCTTCATCCCTAAATGATGCAAACAAATGAGAGAGCAGAAATGGCTTTACATAGCTAGAATTTTTATCTAGACTTAGATCTATCAGGCTTTTGTGAGATATTGGTCAAAGCCTGAGAGAATCAGAACAGTTCATGTCTCTGCCATAGCCTCTTTCTCCAGCCATTTGGGTAGAGGGCTACATGGTCTAGAGGAAAAGCTCTCTTTTTTGTGGACCTGAAGTTGGATACTACTCCTAATTTTGGCAGGACATGCAAACAGGCTGTAGCAAGCAGAGCCAGTGAGTAAGTGACGAAGGGTCTGGGTGTTTGGTGCTTGCTTCACTTCAAAAACTGAAGTCACCTGAGCATTGGGAAATAAAAAGTCAGCTGATGACAGCACTGAAACTGTAAGAAAATGTTCAAAACTCAAAAAAAAAAATAATTTAAAGGCACTCAGAGGAGAAAAAATTGTTCATTTCATGGGTCATGGGGGGTCATTAGGTGATTTTTTTAGTGACAGAATCTACCAATCTGTTCCAAAACCCCAAATAACTTGTCTTATCCCTTCTTCTTGTTTTGGTTTTGATTTTGGCTTTGGTTTTGGTTTGTTTGTTTGCTTGCTTGGGTTTTGTTGTTGTTGTTGTTGTTTGTTCTGTACTGAATTATCAGCAGAGTAATTCAATTCACTGAAGCAGACTTGAGTAGGTGCAGCAAGGATGCTGAGATGACAAAAAGCTTTTGCAGGGCACCAGAAACATGGGTACCCCTTCACTTCTGTGAGAAACAAGTCAAAGGGAACAGCTGGAAAGGCAGATAAAACCAGAGAGGACTGGGGCAATACGATATTTTGCTACTTAATATCACCTGGTCTCACCTCATGTCTCAATTATTTCTTATTTTCTTTAATAGGGGGTAAAGCTGATTGAATTTTTAAAATGTTATTTATGCTGGCATTATTTCCTCATTCTAAGTAGATGATTCAAAATATCTGGAGGGAAAACGATACAGAATTGATTTATGGTGCTAATACTGCTCAAAAGAAAAATAAGTTCTTTTCAAGATATTTGAAAGGGGGAAAAATCAAGACTATTTCACAGACAATGGGACCAAACAGGACATTGCATATATAAGTATCTCTGGCTACTGATAGACTTCTATGTGTGAATACATGTGCATACATATGGGTATGTATATACACGTATTTGTATCTGTGTATGCATAAGTATATATATCTCTATACATATTAGATGTATTAAATCACTGGGAACAGCTGGGAAGCTGCCTTGTCTCAGAGGAGGGATCTGGCTGTGCTGTGAAAGGTTTCTGTTCTGCGACGTGGCCTCTGAAATGCAAACAGTGAAAACAGAGGCAAGGTGTCGTAGGATGGTAGCTTCTAATGCCGTGCAGCTTTGCTCCGCTGGTATGAGCTGTCCCACCTCTTCGCCCGTAAGCATAATTGAACTTGGCTTGTCACTGTTGAGAAGTGAACTTCAGGTCACATCCATTTAATTTTTCTCAGGGGGTTCTGCTGTTTCAGATGTACCTGCCAGTACAAATCCTGCCTACGACAGCACAGGCAGGGACAGGCAGTAGATGTACACAGCTGAGTGAGGGAGGTGGCAAAGCCACCAGGGAGAGGGTGATAGGCACCTTGTCCCCATCAAGGACTGACCCTCCTGTGCCCTTTCTTATCTCCAGCCACCTGCTTTTCAGCCTCTCAGGGTTGCCTCAGTACTTCCAGTATTATTTGAAGTTATACACAATTAAAGCAATTACTGTGTTTGGTTTTGCCCACCTGTCCTGGGTTCAGCTGTAACAGTTATTTTTAACTCCTTCCTAGTAGCTGGTGCAGTACTGTGTTTTGCCTTTAGTCTGTAAACAATGTTAATAGTCCTGTAGCACCATTAATCTCAATTGTGTTGCTGCAATACAAGTGAAAACAAGGTTGGACTCAAGTCTCTGAAGGTTCAAGCATCTTCACATAAAAGGACCTTAGGAAGCAGAAATGTTACCCAGTGCCCCAGTGGGCAGCTCAGGTGCCATCTCCCAACGCAGCTGTCTTGTTTGCACTGAAAATACAGATAAAAGCAGTCTTTCATGGAAGTATCAGGAAAGCCCATAGAGAAAATATGCTGTTATGTCACTTCTGATGAATCTGCACATAACCACAAGTTGTCTTGTTGTTACTTCTAATTTTGCATGACTAGCAGGTACCCCCACACCCCACCCTGTTCAGTCAGTAATGCTTCAGCATCAGCACATCAGCTGGGGTTACCCAGCACAAAATCACTCACCTCAGTAAAACTATGCCAGTCTGCATTCACCATCTGTCCTAAGGCAGTCATTATGTTTCTTATATCAATCGTTGCTGGTTTAGTTCAGTTATTTTTACTTACCTGTGACATACCAGCTGCTAGACACCACAGCTTGTTTTATTTTTTGATTCTTACTGCATATGGTGAAGGGCCTGAGTATTTTCAGTACAGTTTGACAAGCTTTGGCAGTGCCAAATGGTCCAGTCTTACAGACAGCACCATACCACCAGCCTGACTAGAATCACCTTAAGCTGTACTTAGCTACAGAGGTTTGCTGTGGGTTTGTTCACCACATGCTGCAGTAATCTGGATTTGATATATTCTGCTCAGTAAGCAGTGTAAACTTTGTACATGACTGCATGGCTATTTGGAGTCTATAGCCTTTTACAATGTGAAAATCAGCTTCTGGTGAGAGTTGCACCACCACCACCAGGAACATGCTGGTCAGTCCTAGTTCCCAGATTAGTACATCACACAAGAGTATAATGTTGGCTCTTGCTCCCCAACTGATACTGGCATTTAAAACTATGCTTTTTATGGCAGATGTAAAACCTGCTAAGTGTATTATTCCCATACATTCTATAATGATACTGGAAACATGCTTAAAATACACTTGTGCCATTTAAATGTGGATAGCTGCCTTCTTACCCCCAGGAAATGCTGATGATTCAGGATCACCTGCCCCTGGAGTCCCCTTAGACACCAAGGAAAGATAAGACCAAGGAACAATCACCACATTTGAGGCAAAATGGCACAGAGCTCTGAAATGGTCAAAGAACCTGAAGTGATGCTAGGGCAATGCGGTAGCCTGTCAGATGGTGTTTCATTACATCAAAATGAAACTTTCTGGGGCACAGTGAAAATACAGGTAGGTGTTTGATGGTTTATCTAAGGAAAAGCTGTTAGAGTGCAAGAGATCCATACATCCATAAAATCCCATTCTCTCACCCAGGTTAACTCAGTTTTGGGGCATAGGAAGGTCTTTGCTATTTCAGCTCTGCCATAACTTCCATAATAAGCTGTCATCTGTGAATTTGTAGATGTAATAGCTGTTTTTTGCAAATGTCTATTGTTTCATTGCATTTTAAGAGATGGGGTAAAACTGACAAATCAATCCCCCTAAAACTTTCCATAAATCAGCTGTGTACAACTGTGCTAGTGTCAGCAAATCCACAGGAGGATGTGAATAACAAGAGAAAGGTACAAAAAATAAAAGAAATAAGTGAAATATTTTCATTAAGGTAATTTCCTGGGAAACAGTTATTGCTTGAAGCAATACAACAAATGGTGTTTTGTTTAGACCACAATTCAAAGAAATTATGTAATGATTCCCATGGGGGCTCTGTGACTTTAAAATAGACACAGTATGGCCTGAATCTGTGCCCAGGGAATTAATGGTGGAACAAAGTTATTCAGCCTGGCTTTCTCTGACATTAAAAGTATTTTGTATTGCCCTGCCACTTTCAAGTAGCCAGGATTTTACCAGGCTTAAGAATTAGAAATTTTATGTTTGCACATTTGGATGAAGTCCAAAAAGTATCCCAACACCAAGTACATTTTAAGCAGCTTAAAGTAGCTTTACATGACGAGAGCAGTGGAAAGGCTCATTAAAGCAAATGACTGTGAGGTGCAACAGTTCCAGAGATTCATACTCTGGCCCCAAAGACATAACAGAATTATGCCATTCTTATCAATTCCCATTCTTGTTATTTAGCTACTTTCCAAGGTCAGAGATAGCCTTGGATACCAATACCACTGGGACAGATTTAAATGTGGTGTTCATGACTGCTCTAGAGAGCAAAGAATTGTACTTTTGTTACACAGTGCGTTAGCCACAATAAAAAAATACTGGGGTTTGGAACACAACTGGTAAAACAGATTCTTTTTCCAGATTTGTGGGGGTTTGCCTGCAAATTAAAGCAGTACCAGGGAGCCTTCCAGACACTGAGTACTATTCACTCCAGTTGGATAACTGTTAGAAGCGTCCCAGCTACGGTTCTGGGTTGGGCCAGTTGGTACCTAATGGCTCAAGGCACTGTTCTGCAGCCAAAAAGGATCAAGGCAGTTTGGATAGTCTTGTCCCATTTTGGACCATCCTCAAAAATCAGCTGATGCTGTGAGCACAAACTGTTTCACACTAGTTTATTTTATATGTGTAGACAAAGACTGTGTGTATAGAGTCTGGATCTCCTATGCATTGTGTCAGCAGGCCTTTCCCCCACCCCCTATCTCTGCTTGATGTTACAACCTGATGTTAGTAACTAGTAAAAGCCTGTACGCTTGCAGATTGAAAGTGAGACTCTTCCTTTGGGGAAGGTGTTGTGGTTTAAGCCCAGCTGTTAACTAAGAATCACTCAACCATTCACTCAACCCCATCCCTTTCCCCCAACTCCAGGCAGGATGCAGAGGATAATCAAAAGAAATGGTTCACAATGCAACTGCTCACCACCTGCTGAGCAATACCCAGCCTGATCTGAGCAGCAATCAGTGGTTCCCAGCCTACTCCCCCCAGTTTATACACTGGGCATGACACACTGTGTTATGGAATAACCCTTCAGCTAGTTTGGGTCAGGTGTCCTGCCTCTGCTTCTTCCTGGCTTCTTGTATCCCTCCTCACTGGCTGACCATGAGAGACTAAAAGTCCTTGATCAGAGTAAACATTACTTAGCAACAACTAAAACATTGGTGCGTTATCAGCACTGCTCTCAGACTGAAGCCAAAACACAGCGCTGCACCAGCTACTGGGAAGGAGAAAAAAAAATAACCTGTTAGAGGTGAAACCAGGACAGAAAGAAAGCAGCATATTATACTGTAAGATGTCATAGAAATACATTAACCCACACTTCACCCCTGATTATGCATTAATGCCGTGAAAAGGTCTTCCAACTGAAAGGAAAAATTAGCAGTGTTACTTTGGAAATACCTCCCAGAACCAGTGCTGCACAGAGAAAAACATGAAGTAATAATAAAAATTTATGTCATTAATAATTTACATGAATCAATTTTATAAGTATTTTTATGAAGACATAATGAGTACTTTGAAATCAAATGCCTAAGCATATCTGGTAAATAAGAGACCTTTCAAACATCACAGAATTGTAGAATCAACGAGGTTGGAAAAGACTGACCTTCAAAGATCAAGTCCAACCATTATTCCAGAACTGCTAAGACCGTCACTAAACCACGTCACTAAGGGTCTCATCTACACAGTTTTTGAACACTTCCAGGGACAGTGATTCCATTGTGTCCATGGGCAGCCTGTTTCAATGCCTGATCACCCTCTCAGTGAAGACATTTTTCCTAATTTCAAACCTAAACCTCTCCTGGAGCAGATTTAGGCCATTTCCTCTTATCCTATCACTTGTTACTTGGGAGAAGAGACTGACCCCCATCTCACTACAACCTGCTTTCAAGTAGTTGTAGAGAGCAATAAGGTCTCCCCTCAGCCTCCTTTTCTCCAGACTGAGTAACACCATTTTCCTCAGCCATTACTCATCACATCTGTGCTCCAGGCCCTTCACCAGTTTTGTTTCCCTTTTCTGGATCCACTCCAACATCTCAATGTCTTTCTTCCAGTGAGAGGCCCAGAACTGAACACAGGGTTAAAGGTGTGGCCTCTCAGAGGATTAGATCAGTCCTGCAAAACCTGTATCTTTTCACAAAGAATGAAAACTTGTGTATATTTCATGGTGGATGAGTAAGAAACCTCATAATCACAAAACATCAAAACCCACTTTTTTCAGCCTCTTCAAGAGACAAGGAGAGCAAATAGCCCAGAAATGTTCCTCATAAGCTGTGATCAAGTGGCAGTGATTTACATTTGAAGTGTCCATGCCTTACAGCTCACAAAAATAGTCATGAATTTAAAACTGAATTTAAGTGGTGGTGTCATCTTCTGAATTAGTAATTTCTTTTCAGCATTGCTCCCCCCTCCATCTGCTTACATGAAAAAACAATTTCAGAGAAACTTTTCAATATGTAGATTGAAATACAAAGATGCATCCATGCTCATAAATGTCAGGCTCCTGTTTACTTACATTTCTGCCTCTCTCAGGCTGAATTCCTGAATGTTTCACAGCTCAATATGAAATGCTCTTCTAGACCTGCAAATTGAAATTGCTTTTAATTCTGTAATAACCTGCCTGGAGTCTACATTCTTCTGGAGAGCTGCATGCCTTCCCCTCCCCCGTCCCCCAAAAAATAAAAAAGAATATAAAATCTGACAATATAAAAAAGAGAATAGAGAATTCTCTAATTAGTATAAGGATACTTCAAAGTCTGGAAGATGTCCCCTAGTTGCTTCAGTAGACTAAGTCTTACAAAGCTTAATAGTATTTCTATTGTATTCTAGAGACTGGTAGAAAAGCTGTGACTGAAAGGATATTCTTTGCTAAGCAATTCTTCGATACATTTTGTACATTACTTTGTGCAATTTTGTCTGAATTTTAAACCTGCTTTAATGCTCACATTCCTTCTTATGAGAACCTACAACAGTAACAGGAGCAGGCTGCGCTGTGTAGTGCAGACAGTTCCCTACTCTAGCTATGTTAACCTGTCACAGGGCTCGGGTTAACAGACACTGCTGAGAGAGAATTATTTCTGGAGCACTGTGGACCTAATCCATTTAGTCTGCTCTTGGAGGTGACTTGGTACATCCACAGAGAGCACAATTGTTGGTTTACGTGTGTCTTAAATATATATCAGCATTGACACATTTACACAGGTGTGCAGATGCAACCTGGCAGACGACTGAGCACATATCTAAATATTCTTGTTACCCTACCTCGAAACATGTCTTTTAATATTTCTCTCAAGATGCACAAACATCAAAATTTGGGGATCGGGAGGAGGATTTGTAAAGTCTATTTTTATGTGATTCAGAACCTTCCATAGCTCCATATCAAGCCCTTAGGGAATTTCACATCCAGTCACATGTAATCGCTGTTGATTCTCCTTTAGTGTTTCATGCTGAGACATAACACATAGTTAGCTGTAAGGGGCATTCCTTCACTAAAATCTATTAACCATCTCAAAGACGGCCTCTTCATGAATTGGTTATAGACGAGGATTATTCAAGAGACACTGACAGATGAAACCTGGCATATCCTAATGAGGAGGTCTGAGTCAAAAGCCAAAATCCTTGTAACGGTCAAGGTAAAGGAGATCTTTGTCTCCTCATGTCACACACAGCTACCTCAGTGCACCCCTGGCTTGCCCCAGCACCAGGAAATAACAAGAAACAGACAGAAATCTCACAAAAATGTTAAAATGCCCAGGAGCAGCCTGTTTGTCAGTGCAGCTGCAGCACAGTAGGCAAGGATATCAGCCCAGGTTTAGATGCAGGGGTGTAAGCACTCAGTGCTGCAGCCACAGAGCCTTCTTGAAGATGAGTGTGGTGAGAGGAAGGCCCACTGAATTGTCAGGAGCAATGAGAGGTGTGACTGCAAAGTTACCTCTTTCCCATTACCCTGCATGTCGCAGTTGCCTGGCCCCTGGCTTGCCTGGCTGTTCAAAGCCCTCTCCCAGCATTTTCACTGGGGGACCTGTGCCATAGCCGTTTGCTTACCTGTGGCTGAGCTTTCCCAAAGTGCAAACCCCTGCATAGGGAAAGATGGCCTGAGACATCTACATCTTCCTCCTGCTTATCTAAAAGCATTATCCTGGCAAAGTCTGAAGTCCTAACCAATGTTAAAAGAGACTATTAGATTACTACTTTGTAACTAAAATATAAATACCCTTGCTGAAGGGAGAAGAAATGTCATGAACCAACCCAAAGTGTTGGTGCTAAAGCGGTGTTTTGCTAAAGTGGTGTTTTGCTAAAGCGGTGTTTTGCTAAAGCGGTGAAGTCGAGCACAAAACCAGGAGGCAACTAATCTCTCTTGTTAGGGTGCGAAGATTCAGCTCTGCCTTACTCCACTTATGGAGAATGTCCTCACCTAACAGCATGACTATAGTAAGTAGCTGGTGCTTCAAAACCTGTTTAATCATTAAGAGTCCAGACAGAGGGTGTTTCTGGAGCAGTCAGTACAATTTGCTAAGGAATTTCTGCATGAAAAAAAGACAGAAAGGAAGCCTGGAAATGATGATGTATTGTACAGACCACATTTCTGTCTACCTCAGTGTTTTGAAGTTCATTCTTCTAAGCCCTTACATGTCACACAGCCTTCAGGCATCTATATATTCTTCTGCCAGAATGTGGTGTAAGTTTCTATAAAGGTAAGTACAGTCAGTAAATATAGAAAATAAATTGTATTTAGTCAATGCACACATCCTTATTATACATAGCATCAATTGGACTTGGTGGCGTTGAGCAGTTTGAGAGGATATCATTAATTTTATATGGGATTTTGAGTTAATGTTATGCTATGAAGCAAGTGGTTTTGCTGTCTTTGACCTGCAGTTTCAGCTTGCACGGTGTTTTTCCCAAACCTCTGTAGTAAGCTTCCCATTCCCAACATATGATGCAATCACTAAGTCTTATATTCACAAGATCTTGGTCTTTGTTTTCCCCCACTTTAAATGAAAAATAGTGGCCATTCTATTAAGACTGCATTTGCATCAATCTCAAAATCATTTTTCTAAATAACAGTAATCTTTTATCAAGTGCTTACTTCTATTATTTGCTGAATGAATCATTACAAATAGAACTAGTGTTAAATTTACTGCTGTTGCGAAGCATTTATGGAATCATTTCATTTTCTACAAACACATTTAATTTCCATAAGCAATAGCAAATATTTTCTCTGAGTATATTTCAACAGATGTTTTCTATATTTTTCTGCCTGCCAGAGCTGTTGATTGAAAGTTGGAGGCAGGTGAATAATTACTAGCACACTCAATGTGTCTGAAATGTAATATGAGCTCCATGGTGACTCATTAAATTAGGTAAGAATTCATTAACTTTTTCCCAAATCTCAGGAAGCTGTTCTAGTTACTCTAAATGATTAATACTGTTATGAAAATAAATGAAAACTAAATAACTGCTTTTATTCCCCAGAATATTCACAGATCACTCACAGTAATGAGACCAGATTAAGCACTTCTACAGTGTAGCAGATCCAGAGTGTCTAAACTTTAGGCACAAAATATCTGTGCTTCCTGTCTACTGCAAGAAGCTTTGTCTATGGTGGGATTTCAGACCTCACTAAATGGCCTTTGCCCATCACTGAGGCATACACCACAGCAGTGTCATTTCCACTTGAGAAAACTTGGTGCAGTTTTCTTCTGAAAGAACTGTGCTGCTTGAAGATACAGCTCACACTGGCACTAGGGGTCATTGCTGGTGGCCAAAACTGTAGAAATAGTCATGATTTATAAGGCAAGCATGGGAAATAAAGTTGAAAGTTCTGCTGGCCTTTGACGTTCTAGTTCCAATGGGGATGCTGGCTCTGTGGCATATCACAGATTTCTCACACAGCACCAGTGCAGAGCAGCAACATGGGAAATCTTTTTATTACTTGATTTTCTAACTGTGTTTCTACCTGCTCCACAGGGATGAGCTGCCCCTTCCTCTCAAATCATCCAGCCAAAACCAAGGTAAAGCCCATTTTAGCATGAGTACTCTCCACCTGTCCTCAGTATTTGCTCAGAGGGCATCTGACAGAACAAACTTACATGATCAGAATATTTTTCCTTTTTTTTTTCTGCTTAATAGAGCGCTGTAAAATTAACCACTTTGATCAAGACAGGTAACGTCTCTGATATCCTGTGGCACTGCTAGGTACAGACACTGCATAGTTACACCCATGTGTGGCAAAGGCAAGTCATGATCTACTTACTGTAAACAGGTCAGGACTTCTCCCTTTTTCTGCATCTGAAGTCCATGGGCAGCAGGAGAAGTGTGTAACAGTTCCCACGTGGGGCTGTAATGAATTAGAAGCACTCAAGAATAGTGTAGAAGTGGCATCCAGGGCTGGCAGTGAGCTTTTGGGAGGCCCAAAGGAAATAAAGGGAAGGCTTCACCCTCTAAAGACTGGAAAGCAGAGCAAGAAAGGGTTGCCATGGAGGCAAACAACGATGATTTCCCTACAATGTGATCAAATAAAATAAAGGATACACTAAAACTTCTCTAATGGGGAACAAAAGAGCTGTCACCAGTTTAAATATTTAAATAAACACTTTTTACAATTTTGGTCACGAGGCATGTTCTGTGCCTGGAGGTGGTAAACACTGACTCTCACACGAGGTGATTTCTTAGGTTTTTGAGCTGAGGCTCTTAAGGATTTTAAATCCACAGATTTTTCCTTTCTTACTGTTCTTCTGAGGCCAGGGAAAATATGTCATGTAAAACCCTCAATTGCAAAGGTAGAGCATGGGTATGGTCATGTGTATGGAAGTGGTAATTGTGTCTTCAGCTTTACTGTAAATAAATATTTTTTCATGTGAAGGACAGCAATTAAAGATGTTGAGAATATTTCCAGAGAGACTCCTTCACTGCAGCTGCCAGAGACTTGAGGCCAAATCCTGCCTTCACCTCCATTTATGGGACTTCTCATGATGCAGACATACCAACATTTTTATCAAGAGCTATGATGTTGACTGTCAAAGTTAATGCATCCTTCAGGCACTGGAATATTAATTGGCTGGGAAAGAAAAAACAGTGTAGATTATCTGTAGCAGCAAAAATTCACTCTGTTAAATTCTGCTAAATCAATGTGATCAATTCATCTAAGACTGGAAACATTCAAATAATTGTACATCAGCAAGCTTCCTGCTAAGACTATAAAGAACATTCTCTAGAAAACAGCAGTAAAGTCTGTATCAATTAAAGATGCGCTGTAGATGCTGGCTAAGAGAAAAACTGATACACTTCACTGCTCTAACTTCAGGAATGCATTGCAGATAAAGCTGACTGAAAAGCTATGGCTGAAGAAGAATTACTTGACTTTTTTATTTGAAAACACTGACTGAAGGAAAAGAAAAGATGATACTTGTAGGAATAAGAAGGAAAAGATACACTTGTAGGAACAAAACCAGCATTGAATTTCTAGCAGTACCTATGGGGACTTCAGTCTGAAAAATGCTGTTAACTGAAAAAGCACTTTATCAGGTGACTGACTCCATGTGTCTCTTTGTTAAAGAAACACTGCAGTAAAACAGTTAAGAAAATAAATGATATAGAGAAACAAACTGTCATCATGGATTTTTCTATCTGAAATAGTTACAGCAATAATGAAGATCTATATTACTTTAAGTGCACCAAAATTCGTCTTTTAACAAAAGAGTATGCTGGAGTCTTTTAACTGTGCTGCAGGATATTGAGTGGTCCCAAATCTAACTGATATAAATGAGAAATAATAATCTACTAAAAAACTACTTATTGAATAGAACTGTTCATGTATTATTTGAGGGTTAAAAAAAAGAATGAGAACACTTTTGTGGAAATTGGCACAAATAATGCTTTACTGCTTACCTTTGAAAAAAAAAATGTAGTATAAAGACTCTATCTCTCACAGTGGCAAGAGTTTCTGCTAACTGGGAGTTAGTCAGTTTATAGTGCATGTAAAATCAATACCAGATAACTTAATTATTGCCTAATCTCAGTTCACACATTCCTAAGGAGAAATGTACTATAGGTTTTTATCCTGTTTGGTTAATGAAAAATGAATGATTCCTTCTAAAAATATCCAGACTGTTCATCTTATAGAGTGTCTTGTGAAAAGCGCTGTTCTGCAAAAGTGACAAAAGAGGAATTACACATCTGATACTAAAGGCAGTGGGGTAATTTATAATTTGAGCTCCCCTCATCAATGTTTTAGCTTTGTAAAAGCAGAAGATTTACCTTCACACACGATCTAACTCATTATCTCTGCCTGGCACTATAGTCTCCATACTGGTCACATGAGCACTGTTTAAAAATTTAAACTCATTAAGGACCACAATGTCATCACTTGCAGGAGATAGTATCTTCATCCAAGTAGTCTCACTGATCACACCTGTGAAATAAGGTGTTGACTACTGTCAGTATGGATAGTGCAGCTGGGTCCTAGGTGCAATGATAGCCAGAGAAGAAAGAGCAATAAAATGTCAAGGTATTATTATGTCAGCATGAAAGATGTTATTGTTCCCAGTCCTGAACTTTCCTCTTTAGTCCTGAATGTGTTCCTGTCATACACTTGCTGTGGGATGCTCAAGCTATTTCAGAGTACCTATGACTTAGTTATAAATCTTTATAAACACAAATCATTGTCAGCATGGGCACAAGTGGATTCAGCATTTCTAAGGAGAAATAAATAGCTATTAAGAAGCATAGTTCTCATTTCACATGTCAGCTCAAATACTGTCTCACATCAGTCAGATCTGTACCCATTAAAATCTGTCCAGAGTGGCTATGACTGCACCTGTAAATCGGAGGAGCAGAAGTACTCAACAAGTTGAAATGGAGTCACTGAGACACAGAGACAGGGGGTGTCACGGGGCACAACAGCAAGCAGAGACTCATGATACAGTACAACAATATAAAAGCCTTGATGTAGCAGTTTATGTTAATGTATTGCATGTGGTTGTTGGTTTTGTTTGTTTGTTTTAAGAAGAATCTTCATTTCCAGAGTATGTAAGGCTTTTATTTATCACTTCATTCTGTTCATTGTATAGCAGTACTTGACTCCTATTTTTTTCTTTGAATCCCTCAGACAATATGCACTGCTGCTCTGAGCAAGCATTTCTGCCAAGAGGAACACACCCAAGCTTGATAATTGCCTTGCAGAGATATGGATAATATTTCAGCTGTCTCTCAGCCCATCTTCATCCTCTGTTTCTCTCTTCAGTGAGAGTCGCCACACACTTTACAGGGCTTTGCTCCAACAGCCATAAAATTGCTGGATGATTATATAGATCTAGAGTTGCTATCTGGCTGAAGCTGGCATTTCTAGAAATCATTTGTAAATATCAGTAATTCCATAATTAAAAAACTTTCCTCCTTTGTCTGATAAGAATTGCATTTGTAAGAGAAGTTAGTCATCTTTCAATGTATAACCCATTAGCAAACAGGTCTTTACCTCTTTATTTATAGGCTGTGGTGTCTGAACATCAAAGGAAGCATCACCCCATTTTAGACCAAAAAAAAAAAAAAAGAAAAAAATTAAAGAAGATTACACAAAGGGACATAGATCCCTTATCCTGCATCTCTCCCCATGCTGTAGGGATGGGCCCGTGGCATTAATCTAAAAATCTGAAATCCTGTCCTTTTTTTCTAATAGTGAACTTGGGGAGATGAGGAGAAGGGCAGTTTTTCTGAGTCCTGGTATCTATTACAGAAAAGGTGGTAGTACTTCATCCCTGACAGGTATCTGCAGAGAGTTTGCCAGTATGGCAATTCCTCTTGATTAGTCAGTTGGGCCAACTCCAGTGAAAATGTTAATGACTCTATTGAACCAGCTACAGGAAGGATAAGATGAGGGAAATCATTATTGATGAGTTGGTTGAAGCAATGACCACTGCATTCAGGGAGGGTGCAGAGGCAAAGGCATTAACAGGGAGTGCAAGTCTCCAGAACAGGAAGACTGAAAGCCATGGTGAAAAATGTAAGGATGGCCAGCCACAGCACTATGTGGATGCTCTGCACCCTGTTCATGGGAGTGAAATGGGAGTTCTGCCCCACTGACACATACTTACTTTCACCATCATCCCACTTTTTCACTCCTTCAGTATGAAGCAGATGAAGAAAACAAACTGCAGACACATCTTTATTTTCTGTCATCACACTGTGCTTTTCAATCAGGGTTGAAATCCTGACTGTGCTGAAGTCAGCATGCATTTTACTGCTGTTCTCTGTAGGCTCAGGTTCTTGCCAGTCATGCTCATTTCCAAAAACTGAATGACTGTTGCTGTTTCCTGTGGCAGAAGGTGGGGAGCTGCATTTTTCACAGATGAAGAGATTACAATTTAGAAAATCTGTCTGGAAGTGCTGTGCCACCGTCAGCACTAAGCTTGGTGGCTTTCAGGGGTCCTGCAGCTACCACTGGGACTCGCACAATTTCTCAGGGCTCAGTTGGTTATGCTACAGTTTCATGAATCTAATTTGCTGAATTTACATATTTCAGAATAAAGTTTACAGGTTTGGAAACACTGACAGGCATATACTGAAAATCCAAGCAAATTGCCTGCAACTCTGAGTCATTAAACTCCACAGACAAGTTGGTATGTGATTTCTCAGAGTGGAAGACTTATGCTCATAACTTTTTTTTGTGGATTAGTTCCTCATCATGAAACACTGAATGATCACTCTTAATAACAATACTGAGTGAAAGAACAGCTTGGGCAGCAAGGTGAAGTGCCTCCACCTGCTGTGTTAGCCCAGATGAAAAGAGTGGTGCCTTTTCGTTGCCTTTAAACAGAGAGGTCGCTGTCAAAAAAGGTATTTTCATCTGTAAGCTCACTCATAGAGATTTCATAATAACATTTTCTAGTTTTTCTGGTTCTTTAGTCTCAGATTAGAGCTATTTAGAGCATAGAATCATAGAATGGTTTGGGTTGGAAGGGACCTTAAAAGTCATCTTGTTCCAACACCCCTGCCATGGGCAGGGACACCTTCCACTAGACCAGGTTGCTCAAAGCCTCACCCAACCTGGTCTTGAACACATCCGGGGGTGTAATTCATTGGGGTTCTTCAATTCTGTGGTGACAGCTGAACTCCTTTAAAACAAATAACAAGACCACTCACCATTATTTTCCTGTAGACTAATATCCTGCATCCTGGTTTCCCCCCTATTCTGATGAAATTTTTGTCACTCTCAGCTTTCCCTTCAAGGCTGAAATCTCTCTCTACCCACTCATTTCCATATTGCGAAAGTAGTCGGGGAGTCTGGGAATAACTACTACAGAGCCACTAGAATTGCTAAAAGTATAATATTAGTTTTAAACTTTAAGTTCCCTTCATGAATATTATATTTAAAATATTTAGATGAGATATGTAGGCTGTCTTTCTGCATGCAAGTAACTTCATATTTTTTGGTCTCCACTATAGGCAAGGTTTTCATGGCAGGAAAATGGCTGCATTTGAACACTGGCAGAGAGTATTCACAGTTCAACCTTTTTATGGGAAAACTCCCATTTGAATACCAAGGGTTTGAAAAAGAACAAAGAAGTATATACTGAATTTTCAGATGTGGCTGAAGATTCACATCTCTGTTGGGTTGGGACTGTCTGAAAATTGTTTTAGATACTGCTGTGAACATGGTCTCATTTTACCTGCATCACATTTAACATGTTTGAAATGGTCCATTTGTATTATACTTTACAGAGAGCAGCCTGAACTATTACTGTGGCAAAATGTCTTCTCAGTACTACTGATTTTTTTCTTTTTTTCCATCTAAAGTACTGAATGGATTTTAGAGTTGAAGGGAAAAGCATTTAATTATTTTTATTCTTTCTTTCGCTAGCATTTTTCACATTAACATGATATCTGTATTTTGACACACAGAGAACAAATTGGATCAGAATAAAAGATCAACTTCACAGAAGGTGGGTGAAGGGTGCTCTAGCTATCAATCACTACCCAAATTCCTAGAAAGAAATAGCATTGTGACAGCATAACTCATGTGTTGCAGATGTTGATAATTCAGGCTCCTCTGATGGCATTCTTCTTTTTGTCAACCCCCCTACCAAAACATTCATTTTTCCAAGAGTGGCTATTCTCTACATTTCTTGACAATGTTTTTGCAAAATAAATGCCTACTGAAGTTCTTGTCTTTCCTGTCAGATTTGTTGGCTAGAAGCTGAGGACTCAGATATTCTTTATATAGTTCACAAAATGTTCATATTGCATAAAATTTTAATTCCTTTGCCTTAAAAGAAGAATAACTTAGCTCCAGCTGCATATGAGCCAGACCAAATACTGCTGTTTGAATACACGTCAGTCAAGAATTTCTGCTGCGGATTTAATTTTAACAAAAGACACACAGCTATGAGTATTACAGATGACAATGTGCCACTCATGAGAATGCAAGATCATTTTTTGCTTTTCTAGTGTTACCTAGTTTAGCATGAGGTGTCCCTACGCGTGGTGGCAGGGTTGTAACTAGATGATCTTAAAATCTTTTTCAACTCTAACTATTCTGTGATTCTATGATCTGCACTGCTAAATGCTCCTGGTCTGGGAAGTGGTTTTTGACTGTCAGTGTTCACAGGGTCTCACCCTTGCTGTTCAAACAGGACCACATAGGACATGCTTTGAGGTGTGGTGGCATAAGAATATGTGTAGAACTCATGAGATGTCAGACCAACACAAATAGTGTTGGAAGACTATGTTGGATTAAAGAAGGTAAACTTAATGAAACTTACTCCCTTATTGACTGCTGAGAGTGGTCCCTGGTTTTGTTTGGGAGGAAACTAACTGGTTCAGCCATGGGGTCATGTTTTATGCAGCATGGGCAATCAGTGGACTAAGATCTGGGAATAAATTGGAGAATTGTCTTTTTTGCTGTATAAACATGATTGTATCTTTATTGTTCAAGTCTACTCACTTGTGACTTTTTGGAAATACCATGGTCATGATGGTATCTACTCCTGATGGGAAATTTCCTTGCCCTTTCTTCCATCCCAGCTTTCAATGTAAGGGTCAGAAATAACTTGAGAAGGAATTCAGCTTCAAGGTAACTACTAATGATCATAAGTTACTTAAGGAGTTTACTTCGTATTTGACATTTGAGTGGAAAAAAATGCATATTTCATACCACATGGGAGCCCTGTATTGCTAAGAAACTCCTAAGTAGCTCCTGCCCCATGGCTGAAAAGTGAAGTTTTTCTAAAAGTAACATACATCTTCTGAGCATATGGGAGCATATTATGATCAAATTAGTCTAATTCAGCTGGAATCAATCTTTGTGTGCACAAATTTACTGGCAGCTGTTAATAGTTCTTTTGCATTTTCTATTGCAGCGTATTGTATCCAAATAAACTGCACAAGTAGACTAGAGGTATGCTAATAAGTAGATTGCATGATGGATGAAAAACACCCAAATTAAATAAATGTCCTATGTGCACGTGTCCCAGGTAAAGAGATCAAAGCAAGGTGCCCCAACTGCAGCTCTGGCTGAATGATTGCATAAAGTCGTTTCTTGGTAGAGAATCCTCAAAGCATTTGTCAGATGCTTTTATCTTTTCCTTTATTCGAAGTTTCACTGAACTTCCAGGCATATTCACTTTGTACTTGAATTCCTGCCTCTTGTAATACTGCAGTCTGACAGATAACATGATTAGTTCCATGAAATGCAGAAAAAGCAATAGTTATACTTGTATCAGAAGCCACTTAATTGGGATTTCTATGAATAGGATGTTTGGTGAAGCACAGTGCTATGTTGAGGAAATGATTCAAAAAGTCATTTATTTTCCACCCATTTGTGAGTGCCCAGAAAACCAATAATTTGTTAATTCAGTTAAAAAAGATGGGACATTACCTTGCCAAAACTTCAAAATAAGTGTTGAGAGCTCTCAATACACACATGAATACGGATTATGTTTTATACAGAGTTCAATTTAATTTTAGCTGAGTGCTTACGCATCTTTCTGAAATGTTTTTTCTCTGTGGCATTCACAGTGAGACACTACAGCCACAATTGTAAACTCCAGGGTTCTTCCATACCTCTTATTTCATGCAGATAATGTCCAGTGTAGGAAGCTGTAGCTGAAGAAGAGTTATATATGAGTTGAATGACAGAAGTGAATTGAGGTCTTGGTAAATCATATCCATTGGTACACCCTTTACAAACCTTTTGCAATCTAATTTCCCACTGAAGTTTAAGAACGTGTTTATAAATGAATTCTCTGTAGATGGAGTGGGAATTGCACACCGCGCCCTTCTTTTTTACAAAGGGTGGCAAGATTTCTTCTCCTGATTCAAGGACGACTTTTCCAAGTGCATGTATAGTCCTGCATCTTAATCCTGCCTCTCTCTGCAGTTGCTATAAATGCAGAATTTAATTTGCTGAACACTGTTATATGCTTCTTTGTGGTAAATCAAGACAGCAAACCACTGCGTTCAGGGAAGTCATGCCACTAGAAAATCAGTGTGATACCAGAATCAGCTGTCTGTCTCATTGCAAGCAAACTCATGCTCCAAATAAGATAAATCTTGACGGATTTCACACTTTCAAGTTCCCTTCTGATGCAGTATCTATTCTGGGGGTAAAAGCTCTGTTGTTTCAGCCTTTTAATTCTGTTTCAAAGCTTTCATCTTCCCTCTGTCTTCTAGCTAATCTAATTGCTTGTTGAGAATGATTGATTTTCTCCTTTTCTTCATGTGTTCACCCACCATACATTAGATGCTTAGAGATCACAAGACCATTCTGAGCATCTGTCAACCCATATATTTTCAGAAGTATTTTATATAAAAGTACTTCTCTAAATACATCTCCTAGGCCAAATAGCCTTGCCTACGTCTAAGAGAGTCTGCCCTTCAGCTGAAACCGCTGAGCCTGAAGTAAGGGTACAATTTCACATGGGGAAGCCTTCAGCAAAGGTTCTGGTGTAAGGAAGTCCAACTCAATCCCAGTCCTCAGGTGCTTGCTCCCAGCTTCCTACAAGTGCACACTGCATCGCGGGTGTGCTGTTTTTTCCTCATCCTTCTTTCTCTTTCTTCTCAGCATGATGTTGGAGGAAATGCTCTTGCTAGTGGAGAGGATAGCTAAAGCCTCAGATGTCCTCAAAGCCTTCTCTCAGGGAGCCTTACATAAGAGAGAGCACACACAGACAAGTGAAATAATTTCATCTATCAGCCTGCTGGCAGCTTATCTCTATGCTGTGACTACTGAACACTTTATTAAATTGAGAGCCTGGTTCAGTATAGGTACCTAACTTTGGATCAGCTGTTCACCTGGTCATAACATCCAAATTTTACTTTGTTTTTAACAAAATAACATCCTAAAGTTTTAAATTACAAAGTCACAAATTCCCTATAATTTCCTATCACCCTGTGGTCTTCATTCATTGATGGAGCCCACTGAAACCAGCAGACGATTAACTGCAAATTTCTTTGACAATTTTGCTGTCAGATCCATTCATCCTATATGATTCTATGATTATCATTTGGTACAGTCATCAAATATTTCCTTCAACTCTTCATAAACTGGTAAAACAATGGTCTGTTGCAAACTACATTTAAATAAGTTACCACATAATCAAAGAGTGTGTTTCTTTTGCATTATCTGGTTTAACATTTTTTCCAGTGGATGACGTTCTAGCTTTATTTATTTGAGTTTTAATCTTCTTGCCCTTAAGCAGCAGAATAGTGACTGTGCGGTCTACCGCAGGGACAAAGACAGCATGACATCCTGGGCACACTACTGTTGTCTTGGTGTTTTTTGTAGGAATACCTTTCTGACTGAAAATGCAAAAAATCAAATTTCCCACCAAGAAACTCCAAAGTAAGTTTTTAATTTTGGTTTGGTTTGAACTGAAATCCTCCATTTTCCTGAACAGATTAGAAAGGTCTCATTCAGAAAGCCAACTGTATCCTGGGTTGCATCAAAAGGAGTGTGACCAGCAGGTCGAGGGAGGTGATCCTGCCCATCTACTCTGCTCTCATGAGACCTCACTTGGAGTATTGTGTGCAGTTCTGGTGTCCTCAACATAAAAAGGACATGGAA
>JAOEHX010047589.1:13531-28143 GCA_025448015.1 Bolborhynchus lineola | reverse complement strand
ATCTTGATCTTGGCTCATTTAAGCATAACTAAAATAGGCTTAAGTGTTAGGGGAAAGCACGAGGTGAACTTCATGAGACTGGCCCATTTCTCTAGGGTACCGAGATCCTCCTGGGTGGCTGCGTGAACCCCTAGTGTATCAGCTATTCCCTCTAGTTTCATGCCATCAGCAAAGTTGCTCACATGTTTTTCTCCCTCATCATCCAGATAGTGAAGATGTTAAAGAGGATTTGTCCTAGTTTTGATGTGGCCAGTTACTGGCCTCCGACTGGACTTTGTGCCACCAATTATCACCCTGTGGATCTGTCTGTCCAAGCCAGTTTTCAGTCCACCTCACTGTTTGTCAGCCAGTCCATATTCCATTAGCTTCTCTGTGATGATCTTGCAGGAGACAGTACTGAAAGACTTACTGAAGTTTAGGTACACAATGTCTGCTGCTGTCCCCTCATCTACTAGGCCAATCATTTTGTAGAAGGCCATCAGGTTGGTCACATATAACCAACTTGGTGAATCCATGCTGAATAGTCCTCCAAGGTTTTTGTTGTGTTCCTGGAAATGGTTTCTAGGGTTAGATGCTCCATCATCTTCCCAGGGATCAAGGTAAGGCTGACTATCCTGTAGTTCCTTGGGACCTCTTTCTTGCCCCTTTTTGAACACAGAAGTGACACTTGGTTTTTTTCCAGTCCTTAGGCACCTCTTTCACTTGCTGTGATCATTCAAAGACTATTTGAGTAGCCATGCAACTGAGAAATATTAATATGTTTCTTTAGATACCAGATACAACACTACTTCTAACTGCCTGTAGGCTTCATCCACTCTACTCATTCCAAGTGAAAATAACAGGCTGAGCAGGGACTGGATTGAGAAGAAGGACTTGGGGGTATTGGACAACAAAAAACTAAATGTGAGCCAGTAGTGTGTGCTTGCAGCCCAGAATCCAACTTTATGCTTGGCTGCAGGAAGATTCTACACCTCTCTTCTGAGACCCCACCTGCAGTCCTGTGTCCAGCTATGGGTACCTTAACATCCTTCTTGGGATGTGGAGCTGTTGGAGAGGTCCAGAGGAGGGCCACAAAGATGGCCCGAAGGCTTTAGCACCTCTCCCATGAAGACAGGCTGAAAGAATTGGACTTAACTCAGCCTGGAGAAGAGAAGGCTCTGGGGAGACCTTAGAACAGCATTCAGTGCCTGAAGAAGGAGGCCTAGAAGAAATCTGGAGAGGGACTTTTTACAAGGGCATGTAGTGACAGGACAAAGGGGAATGGCTTTAAACTGAGAGAGGGAAGATTTAGATTGGCTGTTAAGAAAAAAATTCTTTGCTATGAGGGTGGTGAGACACTGGCACAGGTTGCCCCATCCCTGGCAGTGTTTAAGGCCAGGCTGAATGGGGTGTTGAGCAGCCTGGTCAAATGGAAGGTGTCCCTGCCTCTGGCAGGGGGTTGGAACTAGATGATCTTGAAGATCCTTTCTAACCCAAACCAGTCTGATTCTATGATCCTGATAGGCAGCCTGTAGCAGACACCCACTACAGTTTTTATCAGATGTTTCTTCAGTCATTACCTATGAGCTCTCAGCTCATAATCCTTCTCCAGGCAGAGCTCTGTGCATTCCAGCTGTTCTCTCACAAATCTTTTAACTCATATTGTTTATTCTCCGTTCTACATGTAGTTGCATTTCATGCACAGCAAAATAAGTTATACAGATTTAAGGACTACAGTATACATAGAATATGAAAACAAGATCTGTATCTACTTTTACAGAGCCACATTCTGTTGATCTGTACATCCTGTCGCCAGACCACTCAGATTTGGACATGTCTTGCTATAACAACATGGATTCTAAACGTTGCTTACTTGCTTTACAGGTTAAACCAATCAACGAAAAGTTAAGAGAGATAAAAGGAGCTAAAATGATGGTGGATGTTGTACAAACTCCATTTCCTCCACTGAAAAAAGTGATTCAGTTTGTGAGTGGGAATGGCTTGGTCTGTGAAACAGTTAAAGAAGCGAAACAAATAGCATTTGATGGACCAGTGAGGTTGAAAGTAAGAAGCTGAATTCTGTTGCATATGTTTTTCACTGCAGTTATGTATTTGATGCCATTTAAATAATTCTTCTATAAACATCCCACAAAGTATTGCAGAATTACAGTATGCTGTCTAGTCTGTTCCCACATAAATAAGCCCCCCCAGATATTTCACATGGTTATGTTTTCCTCTGTATGATAGTAGGTTTTAATAATTTCCTGGGAAAAGGAGGCAAATTAGAGGATTGTGTCCAAGTATGTTTCTTGGTGTGATCCTGGGGATGAAAAGGAGGAGGAAGAGGGACAAGTAATTCTGTTCTTTAAACTGTCTGATTCAACAATACAAACTTAATCTTGCTCGCTTTTTTATGAAGGAAATATTTAAAATATTTGACAGAATGTATTAGTTGTAGAAGCCGACTGTGTTGTGTAGGCTGGAAGCTTCTCTGATTTTTCCTGCACTTCTTTCTTCTTACGCTTATCTCTGTTGCTGTAGATAGTGTGTAGAAACCTTTTATGCACTTGGTAAACCTTTTAAAATCTTCATTACAACAGCCTTAAGTCAGAGGTGAGTGTGAAATCATTTTTACTTGGAATCAAGTCACAAAAACACCTATTTTCTTTGCTAAAATTTCTCCTGTTTATGGATGAGCTGTTTTCCTTTACTCCATTATCACATTGCTTGGTTTGCTCTACTAAGCCAGACATAACCTTCTAAGTTGTCAGTGTATACACAAATGTCTCGTATTAATTTCCTAAATAAAAGGAAATTATACCATTTCATTTCCTTTTCTGATCAGTAGTATTAACACCAAAATGTGACTAGTGCCAAGAAACAACAGACTTTTTTTGTAGCTCCATGTATCTCACGTTAGCAGGTTTGGAACAGGAAAGAATGTTGGAGTCCCGCTAAAATGTGGTTGATGCTTGCTTAACCGCTGTATCTGGGGTGCTAGTTCATGGCATGTTTTGGATGCTTTGTATTGAGATGTATTGATTTTAATTTTATTTTTCTTTTGTCTTCCAGACAGTGGCTCTTGATGGAACTTTATTTTTGAAGTCTGGAGTGATTTCTGGAGGATCAAGTGATTTAAGATTTAAAGCTAGATGTTGGGATGATAAAGAAATTAATACAATGAAAGAAAGAAGAGATAGCTTGATTAATGAGCTAAAGGTAGGTCTCTTAAAAAGCACTTAACTGCAAAAAAGCATAAAGGATTTAAATCATTTAATTCAGCTATGGGAAGGTTATTTCCTAAAAGATAATTCTCAAAACTTCTAGAAGATGCAGGCAGGATGTGGTAGTTGTTTATCCTCTTCTAGTTAATAATAATCAACTGTGGGTCTCTGTTCTTTCCTGGTGGGTTGGTTCCCAATGACAGAGGTGGAGAGGCAGGACAACACTGAGAAAAGTTTCTTCAAGAAAAAAAAGCTGTTGTTCAGAGTACCAGAAAACTTTTAGTGAAGAAGATGCTAGATGCTGTCAATGTAAAAATATTTGCACAAACCAAAACCTGTCAGTGTAACGTGATTTGTCATACTTGAGTTATTTTGGAAGAGGGATAGAACAGGAATTTAGGAATTTGCAAGTGTTTGCTTTCTTTTGAGAAATAAATATGTTACAAAATTGGTATCAATATGACCAATGCTCTCAGCATTTGCCTTGAATAGGGCCTATGTCAGTGAGGCTAGCTTTATGTCGTGCATAAATCTGAAAAAGAGTAATTTCCAAATAAGTCACGGTTTGTTTCAAATGCTTTTTCTCACATTGTAATACTTTTGTAGGACTTAATGAAGATCAAACGTAAGGAGGCTGACTTGAAACAGTTGTATGCTCAATGCCATGGAACGCAGACACGACTTAAATACTCACAGAGTGAATTAGAGCTTATTAAAAAGAAACATCTTGCTAATCTGTACACGGTATAGTACTAAGCCTTTTATAATTCTTGTGTTTAATAATTGCTGTTTTTCCTAAGCTGTAATTACTAGTGAAATAAAAGGAATTAGAAAAAGCTACTTACGGAAGTAGTATTCAAGTTTTACATACAGCAGTTATGACTGAGGAATTAATAAAATACTAAAAACCTCCACCAAGATTACGAAGTGATTTGCTTGAGGCTTGTTCTCTTCTAGGCTTTAAATTTGAATTTCTGGTAAGATTGATTTATCATCTAGTCTGTAAGTCAAAATGCGCTTGATATGATACTTGGGTAACTTGTTTTTCTGCTCATGAAAACTGTAATGGTTGCATGCAGATTGGCGATAACATTGGGTAAGTGGCATTGTAGAAGAAATTATTCAATGTTTTTAATCAGAAAAATACAGTTATTCTGGAACAGAACCTTCTCTTATTTTCCAGAAAGTTGACCATCCTATTAAGAAAAATACCATCTTTTTCCTTTCTTTTTATCTAGGAGAAATCAAAACTGGAAAGTGAACTGGTAAATATTGAGTCTCAGCTTGATATGCTGAAGGAAGGAGTAGCACAAAGAAAAGAAAAAATAGAAGAATTTCAGAAAAAAATTAACGAGGTAATGCTTCCTGTCCAATTCATGGCAGCTTATGCTGTTGTACTGCAGAAGCTTCTTTCTGTTACTGCTGACTTTTAGAAAATGAGGAACTTTCAACTTTGTAAACAACTTTGTTGAAAAGGGTTATAAGTTACTCCAACAATCTTCCTACATTCTTTGCCTTTATTACCAAGGTAATTGTGAACAGAGGTGTAGTTGGATCTTAGTATATGTATCATAGCTTTACAAATCTGTTTCCTTAAAATCAGAATTCTGTTACTGTTGTGTGCCAAACACAAACAAACCAAATCATGTACTTGAATATTAGATTATTAAATGAAGCTTTATATATATGCTTAATGTATAAACTATCATTTCATTTGACATAGGAGAAAATTTTTGAGTTTGAAGAAGATTGGTGGTTGGTTTTCCCCCACCTTCTCCTGGTCTGCTAATAAATACTATTTACGCTTTGTAGAACTGAGCAGGCACAGTCCACTGTAGTTCATAGCTTTAGAACTCTCAGTGCAGGCTTCAACTGTAGATTAAATCCCAGCAAATTACTTCGTAGGTTTTGGCGTAAATTTTGGTATCAGCTTATTCTTTCTCAGACTCTTTTAAACCAAATTCTTTGTAAGAAACTGTAGTCAAAGGACCTCTCCTTTGTGGAGAGGTATTTATGCAGCATGATTGCATGACTAAACTGTAACTTTCCTTTGGCGTGAAGTCTTCCTGGCTGATGTGCATCTGTGACAGCATGTATGTACACTAAACTCTGTAAGCACCCAGAAGAGTTGCAGATCTGTCAGTAATCAGTGCATCCACTAGTTAGACGGTCTTTACATATGAGACTGTCCTCCTGAAAAGCACTCTTACTGCAGTCATAGCAGGTCCCATTCAGTGTCTTTATGGAAATCCTCTATCGATCTCTTTTAATTGGAAGAAGATCCAATTAAGGAGGTCTGCAACCCACATGCAGAATAGATCAGGCATGCTCATGCCATTAGGAAGAAAGTTCTGTGCCACCTTTCTAGAGCTGAGAACAGTTCTGAGCACTGCTAGAATGCTTTGTTCCGAATTCTATGGATGTCGTGTCTAGGGGATGACCTGTTACACCAGTGTATACTAGAAAAGTAGATAAAGAGCAGCACAGAGTGAAGATTCCTTTCTTGGGAAGTAGCCAATATCTGTGCTTTATTTTCTGTGTGCTCTTACTATTCTGGGAGAGTGGTTGAGAGATGTATGATGATTGCCAAGAAATTCCTTATTTCACTGTTTTTTGGGTTTTTGTTTGGGGAGGAAGGAGTTTTGGGGAAGGTGGGGTGTTTAGAGTGGTTTGGGGCTTTATTGGATGTTGCAGGTTTGGGGTTTGGGTTTTTTTTGGAGGGGGGGGTTTGTTTGTTTTTTTTTTTTTTTTTTTTTTTTTTTGGGTTGGTTAGTTGGTTCTTGTTTTGTTTTTAAGATTGTTGTATGCTTGCTTGAGACCTGATTAAACAAGCCTGCATATCAAACAATATAAACAATACTTGGGTTTTGACCTATAAAGTTAACTTAAAATTTTGTTCAGTCCATTAGGTTATCTTTCAAATACTGTATGCTGTTGCTGTTTCTTTGTTCAGTCTTGCCATATACACTATACCTGCTCTTTACCTGAAGTCTTTCATTAAAATTTTAGGATTGGTTTTGGCTGAAGCTTTGCTAATATTTGCTGTACAATTAAGAAATAAGAGATTTTGTAGCAGGTCTTTTTGCTGTGGCTTTGCTATAAATGGAACATAGTAATTAACGTTTATGTATCACTTGAAAGGACTGGAACAAAGAACTGAGCTACACTGAGAAACTTGATGTGTCTGATTAGTGTCCTGTATACCATTCAGCTTTCTCTTCTTCATTTGATGTGGAACAACAGACAGAAACAGTAAACTGAAGTGATTGTCTAGATGTTTGACTGGTTACAAGATAGCATAAAAATTTTTTGCTCCATTTCTTTTTGTTTGAAGGTTGAAGATTCTGTTTTCCAGGAATTCTGTGAAGAAATTGGTATAGAAAATATTCGTGTGTATGAACAAGAACATGTGAGACAACAAGAGGAGATTGATAAGAAAAGGTGGTATTTGTAATTGAAATGTTAAAAAAATATTTGTACTAGTTTGGGCACACTGGTAGATTCCCTCCATCACAGGGAATATCGCAAAAACCTAAAAGACTGTAAAAGGTTATATTAGTGCTGGAAGGATTAGTGAGCAGTTGCACTGCAATGGTTTGGGTTTATCTGACAGTTAAAGTCAGGGATAGTTTGCAACAACCTGGAAAGGTAACATTTGCCATTTTGGTAGCACTGTTTTATGAAAATAAAGCAAAAAGTAGTTTAATAAAATCCACATAGGAAAATGGCTCTGTCACAAGGATGGTGTTGAGGCTCACTCATGTATCAAAAAGCTTAAAGGAGAACTGGGTATGAGATGAAGTGATTTGGTAGAAGAACATGCTGTTAAGGAAAGCAGGATATTTTCTCACAGGCAACCTCAACTGGTATTCCCCTCTGACAGGCATATGTCACAGGACAACCAGTTTATATTTTAAAGAATGAGAATGTTAAAATGAACTATTTTCTTGTATTACAGGTGTTTGCAAGCAGATGATAGTTTGTGCATTCATTTATAGGAAATAACACCTTTTCTACATGACTAGTATAATGGCTAGTACTGAACTCCATTTTCTTTTTGGCTATCTCTTCAGCTGCTAAGAGATTCACTGACTGGTTTTCAGAAAGTAGTCCAAGCATGTGTGTTTGGTTAGGGCTGCAGTGAGGTACTAATGCAGTACATCTAGTTCCAGTTAAAGCATCTGCTGGCTGAAGTAATTTGGTCATTTATTTATGTTTGCAAGAACTGAAGTCTGGTGAAGTGTATGAAGTTAGTAATAGAACACTGAAAAGAGGACATTTTTGCATGGCCATATCTTACAATCACAGAATGGTTTGGGTTGGAAGGGACCTTTAAGTTCATCTAGTTTCAGCCTGCCTGCCGTGGGCAGGGACAACTTCCTTTAGAGCAGGTTGCTTAAAGCCCTGTCCAACTTGGCCTTGAACACTGCCAGGGATAGGGCAGCCACAGCTTTTCTGGGCAGCCTGTGCCAGTGCCTCACCACCCTCATAGTGAAGAATTTCTTGCTAATGTCTAATCATCTAAGTCTGTCCTCTTTCAGTTTAAAACCATTCTCCTTGTTCTTCACTACATGCCCTTATGCTACACTGCATTGGCCTTGCTGGTGCCTTACCTTGCCAGCATTAGACCTGTAAGCCTCTGCCATGGTGCTGCCTTCTTGCCCAGGTTTAAAGAGCCTGGAGCTCCTGTTGGACCAAGCCTTTTGCTTGAATAACAGATGCAGCACCATCATTTGGTAAGCTCAGAGGCAGACAGTAACAGCTGAGAGGAGACCTTTCTGTAAACAGCTACTTCCTTCAGTCCTTCCTCACAGCAAGACATGAAGAAGTTTCTGCTGTTGTACCCCTATAAGCAAATAAAGATAGAAATAATTTACTTAATAATATAATAATTTTCCATTTAGAAATAAAAAGCAGGGCTCAACATGGCTTGAAAGACTCTGGTCTCGTGCTTCTTAATTGCCATCTATTAACTGAGATAGATTTCTTGCAATACTCAGATAAACATACATGCCAGCTGAGCAGGGAGCACCTTCACTGAGTAAATACGCAGCATTAGTGTAGGTTTTGCCCAGTTCATATCTACATTATTTACAGGTATATCATTCATACTGAGATATTTGAACTTTTAGTGTCACTTTCCATATTAAACATGGCCATACTGTATATTGTACTTTTTTTACCTGTTATCACTGTATTTTTGTACATTCCAGTATATCCATAGGACATGGTGTAGTGGAATCAGTGATCCAGATACATGCAAATTTTTGTGTTCATATAGAAGATACAAAAATGCTATCTAAATAGTCAAAATCTAGTATAATAACTTTATATAGACTTAGTTGTCAGCCTGTTTTGAAAGCGTTGTTTTGAAATATTGTACTTCGACTAGACTGGAATTTGAAAATCAGAAGACACGACTAAATATTCAGCTGGAATATAATCGTGATCATCTACAAAAGTTAACAGACACCGTCAGCAAGTTGAGGGAGACTCTTCATAAAGATGAAGCTGAGATTACTGGGCTACAGAAGGTAACTATAACATACTTCTCTCTACCTGGGACTGAGGAAAGAGTGCATTGAATTAATAATCTTGAATAAACATAGTTAATGCTATTGAGTAATTTTTCTAGGGTTTAATTCAGTGCTGATTTTGTAACTTTAGAAAAAATACAGTTCCCTATTGTCATTTTAAACTTGGATTATCTCTCGTTAGGGCGCTTACAAATTACTAGTATGCAGTGTTATACTGTGCTTCGTTTATATGAAAGCACAGCATATGACTAGAGATCAAACTAGCAGCAGTGAATGAGATTCTTTAGAAGATTATAGGAGTAATAGTAAACAAGTGTAGTGCTTTGCATCTTTTAAAGTGCTTCACAGAAGCCTTTATACCTGTGAAGTGCTTCACAGCCTTAATAGACATGAAATAAATCTGTGAAAACTAATTTGGATTTTTAGTTGAAGTAATTTGTGTAGATTCCTCCTTCATAGTGTTCTTTACTTGTAAGTAATCTTTTGGTATGTTGATGTTGCTTGTGGTGCACGGGAAAGTGAAGAAGAAAAGATGTGTAATAGTGCTTTGAATAAAGAACAAAAGTGAAATGTAAAACTCCCTCAGAGTGAGTAAAACCCCCCACATGTATCATTTGAACTCTGTATATTTTAATATTAGAAGATACGTATTTCTGATACTGAGGAAAAACAATAGACCCTTTGTCATGTACAAAAACGTGTCTGACTTAATGCCTGTGTGCATAATTCTTCTGAAATATGACTTTGAACAAATTCAAATAGTTTTGTCCAGAGAAGGATTATTGGTGTTAAAATCTGAAGGTACTTTGTTTGGATACTGCAACAGCAGTTAAGTCTTGATTAGATTGCCATAATACTAGTCTCTTAGCTAGTCTCTGTTTCTAGGACCATGTCTTCATGCGTGTGGCATTAGGTTTATCATATTCTAGCACCTAATTTCTAGCAATTTAGTAATTTGGGTTATGTAGGGGAAGACCCTTCTAGAGTACCTGTGCAGATTCTTTGCTCCCTTCAGGTTACTTCAGGATTTCCCTTTAATGAACAGTACTTTTTAAAGGATTTCAGATTTCAGGTTACCTTAGGTGTTGCTAAATATGTTGTAGATATACAGCAGGTGAAATCCTTCTTGCAGGGATAAGGGACTAAGGAAAAAGGAGTAGCTTACAGATTTCAGGCATCCTAGGATCCCTGCCTTGTTTGGTGGCTGCATAGTTTAGTACAGTCACAAATCCAGAGATGGCTGGATATATACAAAACATCTGGATATTCCTATGTAAAAGATGGGCAGTTTTCCCAGACCTTTCAGGTTTTGTGCTGTAGCACATTTGAATGTATTTTAACAGGTTTGAACTTTTAACTCTTTCTTTCTGCATAATAAAAGCTCTATATCAAGATTTTTGGTGAAAGGTTAAAATTGTAAATATTTCTATGCAGGATGAGGAAAAGCTTCTAAAAAGAGTGAATGAAACTGTGGAGGAGCGGCAACAATTTAAGGATAGATTAAGTGCCCATAAATCCGAGGTTATAAAAGCCCAAAATGAAGTTGAAGAGTTCAGAAAGACGTTATTAACTCTTAATAGGTAATTGGTAATTCTACTCCTAGGAAAATGATAAATGTGGTGATATTTAGAAGAGCTGTAGTGATCAGATGTTTTAATTTCTCTTGTTCTGTTTTCTTGTGAAAGATTCATTAGAGACATGGTAATTTGCATTTACAGTATGCATTAGTTAAAGAGAGTTTCTGATTCAGCATTTGGTTCCCAAAAGTGGTGTGAGTGAAATTATTTACCGAGAACCATCCCATAATCTGTATAGAACATTATCTTATTATCTACCTCATGTTAGGTCTCGTTGTGATTTCTGATAAATACGTAATTACTTCTGATAAGTAGCTTACAACTTTGGGGGGGGGGATATTAAGTTTATTGGTAGTTTCATGTTTTTCTTTGAGTAGTATGATTAGTACACTTATTGAGTAATTAGCTTTTTTATGGGTTTTATGGATTTCAGGGTTCTCATTTTCTCCAGGCCTTTCAAGTGTTGGATACCTTAAACTAATACTAATTTTAGGTCACTGTTTTGTCCTTAGTGTTTTTTTGAATCAAGGTCTTTATTATTGATGTGTTTAGTATCTCTTCATCAGGAGCCTGTGTTTAAAAACAGACATGTTGGCACAGTAGGGCTAGGGAAGCTTCTGGAATTTTACACAAGCTTGCAGATTATGTGCCTAGTAGTTAATTTTACAGTGTGCAAATTTCACAAAATAAGGCTGTTGTATCTCTGCCTTACTAAGCAACTTGATGCTGTCGAAGGAATTCATTGCAGAGTCGTGTATTTCAAGCAGGGTAATGATAAAAGATACTTGATTAAATTTCCATGCATGTTCAGCAGAGCTGAACAAGAGCTAGTTCATTTGCAATTAGGAAAGGTGGATATTTGAACATCCTGTAGTGAGAACTTGGCAATATGCTGAAACTAAGTCTGTGCTACTAGCATTTACCTTGCAATACTTAAAGCTAATATAGAACAGAAGTGTTAACTTTGCCTGCTAGAATAGCTTGTGGTTCCCAGGTGTCTCTGGGGTGATTTTGGAGAATGAAGGGGATGGAAGAAGTTGAGTAAGGTTTTTCCTTTATGTTTGATGAGATTATAGAGGAAACTCGGTAACTGTTTTTCATGCTGTGTGGCTGTGGATGTTTTTGACTTCTGCTCTTTAATTGGTTTGTGTCTTTTTTTCTATGTAGAGAAGCTACAAAATTACAGAAAGAAGCTACAACTATAGAAACTGCTCTGGAAGAGAAAAGATTGAGACGACATAACATGCTTCTTGAATGCAAGGTGCAGGACTTGAAAATAAAGTTGCTGTCTGGATTACTGGATGACATCAGTGAAGTTGAGGTACATAAAATGTTTTTAAAAGATGGATATCATGGACGAGCAGTTATTCAGTCTTGAATTTAGAGATACTTATTTTTCCTTACAGGACTGTTTATCTTGGACAGTAATACTATTTTCATGTGATTAGGCCTTATCCATTCAAGAGAAGGATTTTTTTTTATTATTTATTTTTGTAGACAGAAATACTGTTGCAAGTATTTTTTAATTGTCCTTGAAATGTGTTCCTTTGAATTATTTAAAATTGCTGTGGTAAAAGAAAATCAGTATGAAGGAGTATTTGAGATAAACATATGTAAAGGGACACACAGAGGTCACTTCAGAAATGTAAACAAATATGGCATGTACATGAACTGACATAATCTTTGGTTAATCATCCATAGTATAAATGCTGTCTAAAATTGTCCATTTGTCTTCAGTAGATACAAATATTCACAGTAATTTGGGGTAGGCTAAAATAGAAATGCTCTGCCATCAGAGGATTGACCCTCGTTATTCTTCTCAGTCTTCCCTCATTTTCCGGCATATCTTCTGTGAGGGGAAGTTAAACTTTCTCCATTGTTTCAAAATAAAATAGCTATGGATTTTGAAGGACTTGTAGGTAGTCTATGAGTTTGGAAGGAGTCTTGCTAATACCACTCCTTAGAAAAGTAGTTTTTCTGAAGGATAGGTGTGAATGAGTGGGTCAGAAGACAAAATGAACGCAGAGAGATGGGCAGTGTCTGAAGGGAAAGGACTGCTAATCATCAGAGCATGCAGACAGCTCAGCTCTTGATGTTAATTGGTAAGGAAGAAATGAAACTGAGGAGATGGGCAGCAGGAATAACTACTTAAGACTCCTAATGAATATCTCTCAGAAAACCACTAAGATTTGGTTCTGAGAAAGAATCTTGGTGGGAAAGGGCTGACGGCAACAGGCAGCATGTGTTCCATTCAAGGGAAAGCAGTTGCTTGAAATCCAGGTGTACAGTGTCCAGGAGATAATCTGCTTATATGGTACAGAATTGATGCTACTCATTGCTTCTGAAGCCAAATCAGAAATGCCTTGACTTACACACTTCAGAGCCTTTACTTAAAGGGGCTTGAATTATCATGGAAATGTAAACCTTTCCAATCAGAAGATTTAAAGTATGCACATTGTTCTAAGTGTATTGCAAATAAATTACTGCTGCTTTCCTCTAAGCTTCAAACTGAAATAAATTAGCAGATGTTTTCATCTTCATTTAAAAGGTACAGTTTTTAATTAGACTCAGCTGTTAATTTCATTTTGGCTAGGGGAGGAGCTATGGAAAAAGTTCACCTCATACCATGTTACCACTGTCTCCTTGTTTTATATCCTTTTAATGTATTCCTTTAATGGTTTAAAATTTAACTGTCATATTTCTTAGCTGGAATGTCCTTCCTTTTTATAGCTAGGACCTGAAATAGAAGACACTCAGACTACATCCAGTATCTATGAAAGGGAAGAGGCAATTCAGATCGACTACAGCAGCCTAGCAGAAGACCTGAAGGTAGTCTCTTTGTTTGAAGTTATTAGAGATTGAGTTTTTATTTAAAATACTTTATTTGTTGAAGTTATTTATTCTTCAACCTAGTCTCTAAATCACTGTTACTAAAACCTCCGTTAAGCTTAAGTGCATGTGCATTTGTGTTTGTTTTTCCAATCATACATAGTACTAATTGTATGAGATTTCTGGATAGATCAATTTCCTGTATAACTAGATTTAATTTAAGGCTTTTCTAAACCATAAAAAATAGAATGGATAAATAGTAAACATAACTCTGATTTTTCTTCCTCCTTTACCTTCTGCATTTAAGTTCCAGCACTGTTTGTGTCAGAGGCTGGTTACAGAGCAAGGGAAGAATCTGTCACCACTGGAACTTATTTGAAGACAGGTTCTTGATGAATTAATCGAGATGTTTTCTTCACAAATGAAGTAGTGAAGCCAGCTAAACTTCCTCCTGTATTGTATTTGAACCCACACTTCTATGCTAAAGGGAATTTGTATCTGTTTCTAAAGGTCTTTGTAGAACATCACTTAAGACCTTGTAAATTTATTCTGAGAACTAAGGCTCAGAGTGGAGTTTTGTGTTTATTGTTTTTTTTAGTTAAAGCTATTGAGCGGGAGGGAGAATTCTTCTGTAAACCATGGGTGCTTGCTGTGTATGTTGAAACTTCTTGGCGTAAAAGCACATTTTACTGCTTTGGTATTTTTACCTTTTTCCATTAGGACCTAGACTCTGATAAAGATATAGAGGATCATCTGAACCAGATGCAGCAGGAAATAAAATCTAAAGAGAGTACTTTAATGAAGACAGCTGCTCCAAACCTGAGAGCAGTAGAGAAACTACAGATAGCTCGGGACAAATTCCAAGAATCAATAGACGGTAATGCTGAGTCTTTCTTATTAATCTATGAGAGTTTTCACCCTAACTGAAATTCCTCTTTCTGGGGTTGGTCCTACTGCCTTTGCTTCTTTCAGATATTGACGTCTTTTATGCTCAAGTGTTCATCCTCAGTTGTCATTATATGTAAACTATTTATTAACATACTCTTAACTCTGCAGTAGTTTATTGAAATATGGTTTGAATGATTGGAAAGGTATTTTGTTTGCTAAATGACATAAAATATTTTTACTTATTTTCTAAATAGTACTCACTTTAATTGTAAAATTATTTATTTTTTTCTTAAATCACTGAAGGAACAGATACATGTTGTCCAGAAGTCAGATATGAGCATTACTGCAGTTACTGTTTCCCTCAAAGAGCACTGCAGACATTAGATATTAAGAAAACCAAGGAGTTCTAAAGCTTCAAAAAGCAAATGCGGATGCTGCTTAAGGCTGCCCAGTTTACAGAGGAACAGGGAGAAGAATTTTGTTCATTGCTCAGCTGTTTGATTTTTGGGGCCTCCATTTGAAATCTGGAAGGAAACTCAGAATTACCTCATAGCAGCCTTCCAGTATCTGAAGGGGGC
>JAOEHX010047587.1:31632-44886 GCA_025448015.1 Bolborhynchus lineola | reverse complement strand
GATGGGATGGGATGGGATGGGATGGGATGGGATGGGATGGGATGGGATAGAAGGAGGTACTCAGGGCCTTGCCTCTTGCTCAGTGCTGGCTGTGTCAATGCCACCATCTTCACACTGGTGCACCTTACATGCTGTCCTGCTTCCTTCTCCAGGCAATTGTCAGAGGAGAACGCTAATCTTCAAGAGTATGTTGAGAAAGAGGTGGAGGAGAAGAAGAAGCTGAGCAGGACTAACGAAGAGCTCCTCTGGAAGCTGCAGGAGGGAGATGCCGTGAGCCCTGTGAAACTCCCCCCATCATCATCCACTTCTTTTTATCGCTGCTCATCAGGGAACTCCTCTCCAGCAAAAGTCAGAACCTTGCGGCGATGACTGAGCCCTCAGTGACGGAGGTTCCCTGCCTTTTATGCATTTCTGATCTGCTAAACGTTACCATCCAAGGAACTATCACCATCAGCAGGCACCCAGGGCTCGTGGCTCCAAGCATGCTCAGTAGCTGCATAGCTTTACACTAGGCAGGGTACTCTTATAGTCCCCATATAGGAGCTCTTGGTTCTGACGTGTTGATTAGGGTAGCAAGAAAAGATAGCAAAAAGCTAGGACAGCAGGAAGTTAGGAGAACAAAACTTTTAGTTTGAGGTGTTAACATTTTAACTATGGTTAGAGCCAGGAGTTGGAAAATACTTTATTAGTGGTTCATCAGAACGAACTTTTGCTGCAGCATTTCAGGTTAGTTACAAATACAGTTCGAGTTGTGAATATTTCTGTATATGTGTCTGTGTTTATATACATGTATGTACTGTACCTTTATACCTATATATAGACGCACACACATATATATGTAGTTGCAGATGTTATGAATTGCATTTTTTATATTATTGGATACTACTAAGTGCTGATATATTTTCATTAGTCAGCAGTTTTCTAACTTGTGCCTAAGACTTGCATCTAAACAAAATGCATTTCTGTTCAGCCTCCCAGGAATATTTATACCCAACCTAGAAGAACGTTACACAGAAGTAGAAGCGCCTTCCAAATGACCACCAAGTGGTACTCTATGTAACATGAACACCAGCGACTCTGAAATTCTGAGACAGTACTGCCTTCAAAACCACCACCTTTGCATTGAACACCAGATAAGATACACATACCATTCACAGCTTTTTAAATCTTAGCATTGATATTGTTAGTGGAGATAGGCTAGAGGTGAGAAACATGAGGCTTTTAGCAAATTTGATAGAGGTTACTGGTTAACGTGTTTCAATTTTAGTGTCTTTAAATCCTAGTTAGATCTTATCTTGGTTTACCTTGTCCTGGTTTGGATACAATCAAAACCTCTGGCTGTAGGTTCCTGTCCAATTTGATTTATTTCAAGTCCTGTAAGCAAGAAGGAGAAAATATGTTGTTCATTCTTAACCTTCGCTGGACAAGAGGTTTCCAGTACGGGGATGAGATAATGGGCACCTTCTAGGGCTCTAGCCTCCTCCCAGCTGAAACACCAAACACAGTACATGGGCGCAGACGAGGTCAGAATTACGTTCCTTCCACACATGTAAGTTATTTCAGATTGCTAAAGCTTACCCAAAGTTACAGAGCACCTTGAACATTCATGGCAAAGAGTGGCTAAACTACCTTTAACTTCTACATTTAAATTCCTACCTAGAAGCAAAGAAATCCACCCATGCTTGGGGTGACCCCCACACAATGGGGTGGCAAGGCCAATGAGAGGCTGGGGTGGGACAGGCTGCAGGCCCCCATGGGCACTGCTAGCAAGCAAAAAATATCCCTGAGCACAGCTATTAAAACAGAAGGGACCTGCGGGATGCTTTTCTATCCAGCCTGGGGCCAAGAGCCAGCACGCATTCCTGCTCCCAGCAGCAGGGTCAAAGCAAGCAGGAGGTGGTCCCTGCAGCAAATCTCTGTGGTGCTGGCGTGCTCACAGGGTGGCATTGCACAGTGCTGCCATACCCTGGCGTAGGAGCTGTGCTTCAGCATTCCTGGGAAGTGCTCAGGATTCACAGACTGCAGCTTAGATACAGCTTCAATCACTGTCAGTGTGTCTGTGACCTGTTCCACAGTGTTTAAAAAAAAAAAAATGTTTTTTTTTTCTCCTTTTTAGAGAAATCTGTATTTTGTAGCAGCTTTTGCATGATACTGTGATACTGAGTAAACTGAGCATCTTGTTAGAATAGCTCATGCCACACTAATACTGTTGAAATGCATTACTAGATTTTAGCGTGTCCAGCAAGTACAACCTGAAAGTAAGATAGATACGTAGCACACACACGCACATAAAGCCCCTTTTTGCCAAGTACAATTTTAATCACTTTTATACTTGCTAAATGCACAGATATCTGCAATACTGCATTGCCATGTTTCATCCTGCCAATACAATTCTGATACAATGAGATCATAAGATCATAGGATGATGTGGGTTAGGAGGGACATTAAAGCTCATCCAGTTCCAACCCCCTTGCCACAGGCTGTCCCTGCACTTAGTGTCCCTTCCATAAGACCAGGTTGCTCAAAGCCCAGTCCAGCCTGGACTTGAACACTGCCGGGGATGGGGCAGCCACAGCTTCTCTGGGTCACCTGTGCCAGTGCCTCACCACCCTCACAGTAAAGAATTTCTTCCTAATATCTAATCTAAATCTACACTCTGTAAATTTTAAACCAATGTGCTTTGTCCTGACACTGCAGGCCCTGGTAAAATATCAATCTTTCTTTTAAGCCCCCTTTAAGTACTGAAAGGCCGCACTAAGGTCTCCCTGGAGTCTTCTCCAGGCTGAACAACCCAAACACTCTCACCCTTTCCTCATACAAAAAGCATTCCAGCCCTTTCACCATTTTTGTGGCCCCCCTCTGGACCCTCTCCAGCAGGTCTGTATCTTTCCTGTGCTGAGGACTTCAGCATTCCAGGTGGAATAAAGTGGAGTAGAGAGGTAGAACCATTCCCCTCAACCTGCTGGCCACACTGCTTTTGATGCAGTCCAGGATGCAGCTGGGTGAGAGATGATACAATCAGAGTTGTCACCATGATGCTAATCTAAACTTTCCCATACTAAACACACTAGAACATACTATTGGCCTATTTATCTTTTCCCTCTATTTCTGGTGCTTTCCTTTGTTGATTTAAATTCATATGCAAGAGATGCTTCCGGCAGTGAATTGGGAGTGGGGCCTTTACGTTGGGAAAACTGGGACCAATCCCAGCTCCACTTTCATTTGGTATAATTACCAATATTTTTCCCATCTAACTTTTGCCTCCCAATCCTGCCTCTCACTGGATTCTTCCTTGGCACAGCCTCAAGGGCCTGCCCAAACACTAGCAAACCTGCAGGAAGTTTTGCCTGACCAGAAGAGAAGCAGCCACTTGTCCCTGCAGGAGTGTGAAGGGTGGCTCCTTCTGGTGCAAGCCCAGAAACATGGACTTTTTTCCCCAGAAAAGGTTATTCCTTTTTCCTGCTCTCCCTCTGTCCTGTCCCCCATTGCCTCTGTGTACCAGAGTAGCTGTGGAGTGGGGCAGTCACTCCCAGGGGATGAAGACCCCAGAGTGCATGGCCAAGCTGGGAAACCCTGCTCTTGCTGGAGAGCTGTGATGGCAAAAAAGTGGCCATGCCACTTCCAGCGGTGTGCGGGCTACATCTCTATCCTTGCTTCCTGGCCATCCCTGCTCAAAGGCAAGCAAGGAGAAGCTTTTGGTTTTGGAGGGCTGGAGACTTCCCAAATGCCATAGCCACAGCAGGGACCTTCCTGTTTGGCAGGGTAGCATGGCCTTTGGCAGGAGAGGGAACGCAGCCAGCGCTAAGCAGAAAAGGGTTTTATCGCCCCTATGTCTTTAGAAGACGCTGTTTGATTTGGTTAATCTTTACCTGATGCGGAAGGCTGCAATAAGCCAGACTGCCACTGCTCTGGAGCAGCTCAAGAGTGGCACTGGGAGCAGGAAACAGCTGTGGGATGGCAGGAGAGCTGGCATGAGCTGGGGGCATGGAGAGCTCCAGGATAGCTCCGTTCTCCTGTGGGAATGTGCCACTTGGTCCCATTCAAATGGCACCTCAGTAGCTGAGGGCATGGTCCGGACTCAGTGATGCCAGCGGCAAAGGCTTGTAGTGATGACAGGCAGGGGGAGGAAAGGAAAAAACTATCAAGTGCAAAATCAGGTATTTTATGTCTGCACTGATGGTGGTTGTGTCCCATGGACACGCTGAGGAGCCTCTGTACAGTTTCCCATGCAGCAGGAGTTCTGTGGTCCCCTTTACTATGATAACGGTGGCTAATGATGACAGGAAGAGTTTGTATTATTTCAGTTACGATGTACAGATAAGTGTAATATATTCCTGATAATAAATACATGCGCCAGCACGTACATGGGCTGACGCATGCGAACCAGTGTGTCCTGCAGCATTTTCTGTATGTCTGTGCACACAGAAACTGGATTAGACGTGAAACCCCACTGAAGGATACCCCAGTACAGTAAAGACTAAAGCTTGACAGCCACATAGGCCTCCTGCCAGCAGGGTGGCTCGGTTGAGTTACCCAACTACAGATAACAGGCTATAAATTAGATCAAAATTCCCATTAATTCCTTTTCTAAGGGAAATTCCTGTGCGGTTCGGGCTCCTGGGACACCAGGGATTGTTTCCTGCAGTGTTTTTATTAAGGTGTCATGCATGTGGCAAGGGGAACATTTCTGCCCAGGGCACAGGCACAGCAGCAAACACATGCTCTCTTAATGTGCTGGTCTGCTGCTGTTTCAACACACCCTCCCCTTGTCCTGCCCAGAGAGCACATAGTTCCTCAGGCTTTGCCACAAGGATTAAAGAGGCGCCAGGGCACACCCAACCTGGGGAATGTGCCTGGTAATATCCTCATGGAAAGTCTTTCACCAGGCCCCTGGCTCATTTGGCACAGAAGCTATGGGAAGGACCAAGACTGAGAGCAGAAGGAAAGGACGGCTCCTGGGGCCACTGACTCATTTACAGCAGGACACACAAGCAGGATGCAAAGGACGAGGTGGTGGCAAGACTTCTGCCTGGTTGGGTCAGTGTTGTCCCGCAGATCCTATCCTGGAAAACCCCACAGAAAAAAGCAGAACTCTTCATTCATTACACAGCCCCAAGTTCCTGAGACAACTGACCTTTGCAATGCCAGTGAAGCTCGTACCACCTGGGTAAATTTTAGGCAGGTTTGGGAAGTCCCATCTACGACCTGAACTGGTACTAGAAGACAGGGAGAGACTTGCCTCAGTGTCAGCAGCAACAAGCTGTTCAGCACTGAGCATCCACCCCAGCCTGCAGCAAGTCCCTCACACCATGTACTGTCCCACCTGCCTCAGCAGATCTAAGTCCAGGCAGAGTTAACACAAGCAGCTCCTACAGCAACTGCCCTCCTGCAGAAACTGCGACAGCCAGCAAGACATGGAACTAGCTGGAAAACAGAGGCAGGCTTACAAAGGAGGACAAACAATAGGCATCATTTATCTGGATATTGAGAAATACGTTTTAATGCTGTACCACAGAATTACAAGTGAACTTCCAAATTCCAAAAGCATCATTCAGGGGAGAAGTTATTTACAGTGTCGCCAGGATAAAAAGCAGCCGCACATCCGTGCTGTGCTCTGGGGCAAGGTTCACATTGTAAAACTTAAGGCTTTAATCGCTACATGAAGGTGGTAAAAACCAAAACAAACCCAAAAACTCCAACCCGAAGAAAGACTAAAAAAAGATAAAAAATAGACCTGTTTGCAGAAAAAGCATTAAAACTATTTATTACACCCGTAAGAAATTCTGAGAAATCATTAGGAAAATAGACCATCAGACAACAGAAAGGTATTTACATTTTGCTTAATAATTAAAAAATATACACTCTTCCATGGCTTCAGTCAGTAACAACCCCTTTGCTGACATATGTGCCCCAAGCTCGCACTAGGCTTGCCAGCACACTGCCTCAGGGCTGCCAAGCGGCTCCTCCTGCTCCCTGCACCCAGCACTGCTGGAAGGCACAACTGTGCTGCAAGGGAACCAACCCTTTCCTTCCCACTGCTGGCTCAAGCCCATGAGTCACTTTGCCGAAGGCAAAGCCCCACATGGCATCAGAGGAAGAGGTGTCTCTCGCTGGCCTCAGAGGAACCTCATGTCTTGGAGTACGAGCCAGGAGAAATACCCTGAGAGAAACCGAGGTCTGGCTCTTGCTGGCAGAGATGTTCCAGGATCATCTGGTTTCCAGCTGGGTGTCAGACACCTCACAGAACCCCACTGCAGTCGTAACAGTGTAAGGCAGCCTGGGGAGTCTATGGGGGAGGCTTTACTGCTGCAGTGGGAAATGGATGACAAACCACAAGCTAAGCAGCAGCAGGCAGATAAGCGGTGGCACCGGTGAGGCAGCTTTGCCTTCAGCTCAATTTTGGGATGCTGACATGTTGGCATACCAAATCAGGCTGACGGACCTGTGGAAAGGGGAGGTGGCTGTGAGGGGTAAGTGATGGTGCATTGTGTACAGAGATTTAGCCTTAAAGAAGTGCAACTTTTTAGTAAGGAAGAAACAGAACCTGCCTGTAAAGTCAGGCCCGGTGGACTTCGTAAGGTTGTTCAAGGGTTTAAAAAGAGAGATGCTTTTCTCCCAGAGGGAAGAGGCTTCCTTGGAAAGGGGAGGGTGTTGAGCTGCATGCAGCAGAGAGACTGCAGGGGAGCCCGCTGCATGCAAATTGGCACCACTCCTGCTCCTCCTCTCCAAAGCCCCTCAAGCCTGCCAGACCTGCACATCATCCTTTATTCATTTGGGCAGATGACAGCAATGCTCAGCGTAAATGGCTTTTGGGGGTGGGGGAAGAGAGAATTTAAGAAATCCCACTGCAATTCATTAGTATATAAAATGCAATCACCAAAGCAGCATATTTTACAATATAAACATAATATTCTATCACATAGCTTTCTGGTCTCTGAGTTAGTAGGAATAGGGGCAGCAGGCAGTGACAGGCACCCTCTGTACACTATGAATAGGAGTTTATTTTCATCTGGGATGGATGAAGGGTGAGTGTCCACAGTGAGCACTGCCAGTTAAAACTTTACCCTTCTAAAACCTGGCAATAACCAGCAACACATGGCAGTGTTTTCACCAGCGTGGTCCCCTGCAGCCCCTTTACCCTACTGCAACCAAGCACAAATGGCTCCAAACCACAGCACTTCGCCTGCAGCACACCCCGTATGGAGCTGGTGGGCAGGGCGTCAGCCCCGTACCCCCTCCTGCTGACAGATACCTGCCTGACATCCAGCACAGGCGCTGGCTGCACAGACAGGGAGTGAACTCCACCCTGATGGATGGCAAAAGGGCAAATTGAAGCTGAAAGTCGGACAGTAATGATTCTTAGTGACCAAAGAAAGTGGTAAGCAAGTAACCAAAAGCTAGTAATTTTTGCACAAACAATTCATTTGGGAGGGGTGGGGGAAAAGCTGTTTTGGCAGCAGTTTTCATGGAGAAAGGCTGGCTGGCTACATATCTGGATTTGCTGTTTGACTGCAAGCTGTAGCCTCGATGCTGCCCACCTCAACCCATCTGAGCTGGCCATCAGTAGGACCTTCCAACAGTTCACTTGGAGGGCTCCTCTCTACCAAGCAGACTGGAAGCAACTAAATAAGCTGAAACAATGTCAGTCCTTCAGGCCAGAGCCTCCCCTAAAAGATCAGGCAGGCCATTTTTACTGTCTCTCAGCTTTGGCAAAACCAGATCTATTCTCATGGCAAACAAACATATTGCTTCTCTATTCCCACCCCTTCATACAGCAAAATGCTTTGCATCTGCACAAAATATTCCCATAAAAAAATAACTGCATTATTTACAAATAAAAGCTCAAATAAATGAAAGCATATTGTCCACAACAGCAAGGTTATAGCAGCAGTTGCATGTCTTCGAGACACCTGGCTTGATCTATGTTACATACAGACATCAGCAGGAAGGTAAAAAAAATACAATAGCAAACCCCCACCCGTTCAGCAAAGTCCTTGATGTTGTCCTAGAAGGAGGCAGTAAAATTTGCCTTTCAGCTTACAAAACAAACAAGCAAGGGATGGATGTAGCCAGGAGGGGATGGGGCAGGGGTATGCAGCTCTAATTCATCGCTTCCCCACTGGTCTACCTCCCGGGTCAAGTCATGTGAAGAGGAGGCCAGGATGTTCCCAGGTACAGCTGGACACAGAGGAAGCGGGTAGATAAGAGAGCCAGGGAGACATCTATGCTCCCCTGTCACTCTGCAGGGCTGCAGACTACCTCTGCATCCTTGCATCTGGTGAGTAGCAACAAAGAACCAGAGAGAGGGCAGCACCAACCACAAGGGAACTGATGGGTTGAACATGCCAAGATGGAGCAGTGGGAGATGGGACTAAGGATCCTCACCTCCATCAGCTCTGGGTCTGATACAGGTAATAGCACATTTAAATACCAAATCTGCTGACACAGAAGGCTTTGCCTTTAATTTTCTCAGAGAAAAGGCAACTGATGAAAAATGACCCTATCAGGACTTTCTCTTCTTCTATATACTGCTATTATATGCCACAAAAGCTGAAATGAAGTTATGGAATATAAATACCAAACCAGATCCCTAGGCAGATAACAAAAATAAGTTAATATTAATAATAAAATATTAATATTAATAATAAAAAAAGTTTCCATACAGCAAGAACTCTGCATATTCTTATATCATTTTCTTTGGAGACACACTTCCAGTCAGAATTCACCCCCATATGGACACTTCTGAATGTCTTAATTGCTCAGAAGCTGGTACCCAAGGTAGGGAAAAATATCCTTACATTTTTGGTACAACAGGAAACTTTGTTCCCCTCTGAGTTTTCATCTTCTTCCCCTCCCACCACATCTTCAGTGCTTTTTGGGCGGCTATGGAGTGTATCGACCTTGCCTGTATTAAAACAAAACAGACCTCAACCTAGCAGCTTTTCATTTCTGTATTATTCTCTCCCTGCTTGAGAAAAGAGTTTGTATTTGCTGGGGGAGCGAAGGCTTGGCAGATGGTCAAGATCCAGGGACTGGAGCTGACCCTGACTTCATTCTGCAGATGGAACTGCACTCAAAATGCATCCTGGAAGGCAATGAACACATTGCCTTCACTCCCCCCAGTTCCAAACCTGGCAATAAAAGGTCCCCAGTGTACTAGAAGGAACCTAAAATTAAAACTCCTTAGTGGGCAGAAAGGGCATCAAGTGTCTCTTGGAAACCTGTGAGAGACCACGGTCCAGCCGTGTAACCCAGGAGATGGTTTGTTTCCCCTTTCTGCTGTACCAGGTGCCCAGTGAGACCCTGGTTAAGTCATGCAGGGGTCTGTTCTTCAGTTCTCCAACTGAACAACAGGGACAAAAGCCTGTCCCTTTGTCAGCGACTGCCATGCTGACAAACAGATTTAAAGACTGTCCAGTGTTCAGAGGCAGTAGTGTGGAGGACAGGCACCCAGAAAGCATCCAGTCAGGAGAGGTGATCTAGGATGATGCATCACGGGAAGTGTTTGAGGTCAGGCTGGATGGGGCTTTGAGCAACCTGATCTAGTCAAAATGTTCCTGGCTGCAGAAGGGACGCTGGAACAGATGATCTTCAAAGGTCCCTTCCAACCTAAACCATTCTACGATTTGTTTTTCAATACAAGCTGAAGTGTGAATTCAGAGACACAGATTGGTTTGGACTAGAAAGGTCCTTAAGACCATCTAGTTCCAACCCCCTGCCATGGGCAGGACATCCTGCCCAGCCTGGCCTTGAACACTGCCAGGGATAGGGCAGCCACAACCTTCTTGGGCAACCTGTTCCAGCACCTCATCACTCTCACAGTAAAGAATTTCTTCCTTATATCCAACCTAAATCTCCCTCCCCTGTTTGTTTCAATTAAAATCAGTTACATGACAGGGGCAATGCCCATCTTACTTACGCTTTAACAAGCCTTTTTTTTTTTTTTTTTTTGGTACTGAATCTGGCTTGGGAAAGCCATTATGCAGAAATTAAGGTAGTGTTTCATCCTACAGCAAAACCAAGGCATTGTCAACAGAACACAGACCCTGGTTTGAACTCTCATTTCCCACCTTTCACAAGAGTCCAGCTCTGGAGATGATCGCCAGCCACAAAGGGAAAGCTCTTCTCAGCAAGTTGAACCCTAGAGCTAAGCAGTGTTTTCTGGGCTGCATACTCTATCAGGACCAAGGAGCTCCTGTACACCCCCACAGCCCTCTCCTGGGCAGGGAGCAGACACCAGGCATTGCTCATGGAAGAAGTTCAAGTCACTGAGGATCCTCCCATGCTTCCCCATCTCAGGAGTGAAACATGTTCCACCTACCAATACCAAACCAAAGTCCCACAACCAAATCCTTTGCTAATGCCACTCAGCCAGTATATAAAACTGCTTCAAGGAGAGGAAAACAGGGTCGTGCTTGTTATCAGAGCTGGGCTCACTTCTACTAGCTACCCCACCACTGCAGCCACAGTGATTTCTGAGGCAAAGAGGTAGGACAGCTCTTTGGAGACACCCATTCTTTTCAAGCCATTCAAGTTCTTGCACTACATAGTTTTATAATGAAACCTGGCAATCCCTCTGCTGACCATATAAGCAGAAGCATCTATTGGCACTACCTGTGTGCTGGCAAGCGACCATTCATCCAACAAGCAGCGACCAAAAACCCTCCCAGCATTTCACAGCAGCAATGTGCCTTAAAGCATACTAGTATGCAGTTAAGAAAAAGTTGAATACAACAAGAACTATGAGATCCAATACTTTAAAGAATGCAAGTATTGCAGGTGCTTTCTTAACCAGGTGAAAACTGATGTTTGGAGAGAACCTCTTTTCTTGTGCGTACACATGGGGTACAGTTCACATCAGGTGAAGGACGGATCTGCTCTAAACCTGACAGTAGCACTTCAAAATCAGGTAGAGTATCTGTGGGGAGGTAATTCCTTGGGCTACTGAAAGAAAGACCTTGGTGAGGCCTGGTTTCATAGCAGCATTTAAGGTTAACTGGCACACAGAAGCAGTTTTCTTTCTACACACTGGGACACTGGGAAAAAAATAAAAAGCAGAAGAGGGAGGAAGGGAAGCGCATAGCCCCAGATTAGCTGAGAGTGCTGCCAGGAGTATGCCAGAGGCGTGGCTTTTTTCCTTGTGTTCCCTTTTAACTGGGCTACTAAGCAGACTGAGTAGAGCTGCAGCAACAGGGCTGGGGAGTCCTGCATTATGCTTCCTTATTCCTGCATCACTAATTAACCAGACATAACCTGGTTCAGGACCCCCACTGCAAAGCTTCCTTCACTGCAGCCATTCCCCAGTTGCCCATAGCCAAACATGCAGTCATTTACAGCTCTCTGAGCCAACGTCCGTGTTTCTCTCCGCATCTGCTGAGGCAGCATAGGTGGCTTCCACGCTGTGCCATATTCCGTAAGTAAAGTAGATGATAAAACCTGTGGAAGCCAAGGGGAGAGGGCACTGTTAGCTCTGCAAGGTAACAACCACACTCACTACAAGACAGGTTGCACCAGGGGTAACTTCAGCCAAACTGATGGCTGGCTTCTAGTGACAGCCACTATCTTCCTTTGGGAAAAAAGCCATTAACACAGGCAGCAGTCTTTAAAAGACAATCTATCCCAGCCCCAACAGGGGGTCCAATTAGAAAAATCTCTCATGCTTTCCAGTGAGTTCATTCTGCTCAGAGCTTTCTTTCTCCATTTAGGTACCTACAGCATCCCTCCCATAAGCATTGATGCTGATCTCACAAACTTATGTTTTTATCATAATAAATTGCCAGGGTGTTTCAGGCAATTCAGCCTTTTCTACATGCCTATTGGGAGCATCTTGCGGTGCAGCTCAGCTCCTTCAGCTCCAGAAGCACAAGGCCCACCACTTGGACTGCAGTTCAAGACCAGCCAAAAAAAAACACTCTGTGGTTTCTTGTTGGCAACAAGACCTGTAAGATAGTTCATGGGCTGTTGTTTGATCCTCACAAAGGCTTCAAGACACTTGAATTTAAAACAAGCTTGAGGCACACTGCCGAAATGCCTTCAGTTGAGTCACCAAGTTTGCCCAAAGATGGTGAGAGTGCAGAATCCCTCCCTAGAATGCTACAAGGAATTTATGATTAACAAAATCTAGTAATGTTGAACACAGCATTTTTTCTCTAACTCACCTATGAGCATCCAGACTGCAAACCGGATCCATGTGCCCAGGTCTAGCTGCATCATGAGGTAAACATTCACAAAAATACTCACAACAGGAAGAAGGGGCAAAAGTGGTACCTGAAAAACAAAAGAGAGAGACGTTAAATCCATAGGGATGGTTAATAGGCAGGCAAGAATACTGGATCCATTGCAAACAGGAAGTGATGACTGTTACCAACTCTTCATCTGCCAGATATGAGAAAAGGCAAAGCTAGACAAAAACAGTGGACATCAGTGCTGCATGGGAAAGGGATGTGAACAATGCTATTCACCTGCTGTAAGAGTGTCCTTGCTTTGTGGTCTGGAAGGAGGCAAGAGGGAAATTTTAGCAGCAATGCTAAAATTTGCAGGGGGAAGGAAAGAAGAGGAAAACCAAGGGCATCATGACAGGCACCTACTGAAGACCAGGAGAAGGTGGTAAGGGGAATGTCTGAGGAACTTCATCCAGCAGGTATCATAGCAATCAGGCAATATAAGTCAAGTAATCCCAGAGCAGAAGAAAACCAGCAAAACCACCTTAGTGATCTGAGAATCAAAGAGTAAGGCAATAAAGTCAAATTATAACAACAGAAAGCTTTGTGAACACAGAGAAGCTAAAAGTAAACTTCACTCCTAATGAAAAAGGAGCTTTACAAGAAGAAACAGGCTGAAATGTTGTAGTAGCTTTCTTGATTTAAGCATCACAAAAAAAGCCCCCAGCAAGAGAGCAGGAAACAGTTACTGTGAGTATCTGTTCACATCATTAGAGAAAGCGGATGGGCACACAAATTAGAAGCAGAGGAGGAGTATTTTTCTAAATCAGGCTTTGTTGAGTCAGGAGGGACAGAAGAGATTTCCCTCAGCAGGTGAGTTATACATCCAGAGACTGCAGAAGTGACCTCTGAACCATTAACAGGCATCTCAGAGCTCCTGATAGACCTGTAAGGTCTCTAAAGAGTGGAGAAAGGAGACAGATTACCTATTAAAAAGAAATACAGAAAAACAACTGAGAAATAAATCAGTCTGCAGCCCTGCAGAGTGACAGGGGAGCATAGATGTCTCCCTGGCTCTCTTATCTACCCGCTT
>JAOEHX010047587.1:8331-29730 GCA_025448015.1 Bolborhynchus lineola | reverse complement strand
GGCTGACTGCTCTGTAGTTCCCCGGCTCATCCATTTTCCCCTTCTTGAAAATGGGGGTTATATTTCCCTTTTTCCAGACGTGGGGAACTTCACCTGACTGCCGTGATTTTTCAAATAAATTCTGCCTTCCCAGCTTGTTCTGGACTTCAGCACCAGTTACATTTCTTTGCAAGTCCTCTACTGTCACCTCTGATCTGACACAAGGCTTCTCCTCCTGACTCCAAACTCCCAGCTAACCCTTTCCGTCTTTCTGTGCCAAATCTGCTTTTGCCCACAGGGCACTACTGAGTAGGAGGCTTGCCACAATGCTACTTATGCTACACTTGCACGTTGCAGCAAAGCATGTATGCTAACCTCTTGAGGTTAGGCCCCAAGAGGAAACCACACTCAAGAGGCTTAGCTTGGCTCTGGTAAGACATTCCTTTTTGCAAGGAGCGCAGACTACAAGAGGTTACAGACACAATAGGTGGAGAGATCAAACCATCAGCTCTATGGACAGTGCTGCACATCATGCCTATATCCTCTGCATGTCCACTTGGCCAGGACCTCTCTTCTGACACAGGTCAATATGTACTTCCTCCTCCAACCACCTCCCACCTCTAGCTACACCTCCCAGGACACTCACCTTAAAGGAGAGCTTGGTTTTGCTTTCAGGCTGTTTCCATACAACAAAGCTGACAATGAGAACAAGGATGGCAGCAATAATCCATATAGCCTTTATCAGAATACTGGGCTCAAGAGCAGTCAGGATACAGCTACCCACAATAAGGAAACCTGTGAACAGATATCAGAGCATACTGATTCTTTCTTTTTAGAAACAGAAAAACAACAACAAACACAAACGAACAACCCCAAAACCATGAAAACCAAAACCACAAGTGAGGAAAGCAGAGTCAGAAAGCTTGGCAAACAAAACAGCAACAGATGAAAGAGAAATGCCCTTCTCCCTATACACCCACCCCCCTCATCTGTGGATTTCTTTTCAAGTCATAATCTGTAGATATACAGTTATTTTGGTTGTTATAAGAGCTTATCAAAACCAGGGCAAGGAGGTGAGCTTTCCTGCCACAGTGAGTACAAGGACCTACCAGCTGGCTCACTACCCCCAAGACGCACTATCTAGTGCTTACCAATGATGAAGGTTGAGATGTTCACCACTGAGCCGGAGAATTTGGAAGGGTCTGAATTCGGGGGACACAATATGGCTTTGAGGGAACACTTCTCCTCCTCCTCTGGCAGAAATCCAGCCTGAGACTCACTGGTGCTCACAGACTCATTGTTATCTGTCTCCTCTGTTGTCCTAGCCATCTGGTACGCCAAATTAGGCTGCTCTGGCTGATATCTAGGAAAAGGGAAATGAAACAAAGAGCATATTGGTTTGGCACAGGGTACTACAGATAGTCATGGCTATGCCCCAAATCACTCTAACACCAGAATAGGGCCACAGAAGGTCTGCACCCTTCTGTTTCAGGGGGGAAATTCTCAGAATAAGATGGTCATGATGTAAGCAAATATGGACTGCTATTATCACCTACAGCTTGGTTGTAGTCAGCATTCTAAACTGGACAGTGTTCTCTTCCACAAACCCTATTGACTGTGTAACCAAAATACAATCAAGCAATAGTGAGGACTAGAGAAGGAAGCAGCAGAGGGACAGACAAACAGTCGCAACCAGGCTGTTGGGTTATCTGTGGCAGTTCAGCTCTTCTGTTTTGGCATGGACGCGGCTAAGCAACAGCTCAGCAGATTATCACACTCAGCAACTGCTGATCCTGGTGACATTCCTGGTGCCCCATCCCTCTCCATCCCAGTCTCTTCTGCTAGCTTATCTGCTGCCACATAGGGAAGGAAGAGGTAAACAAAGAATGGACAGCACCTCACTCAACAGGGCCCTGATAAAAAAACACGTGGAAGCACAAAGAAAAAAAAAACCTCAGCTCTCTTTTATAGAAAGTTTTCTCCATGACTCTCCAGCACAAGCATGACTAAAGGAAAGGGCCATTTTGAAAGACACCTTAAAATCGCTCCTGTGGGGATGTGTTTGCAATGAGGGCATTTGTGAAACACGGTGAATTGGGAAATGCAGTGAAATCCTTGGGTCCAGCCACAGCAGGGCGTTAGTGGTGGCTCTTACAGCTTTGGAAACACTCCAGCTGCTACTTCATTGGGCAGCCAACAGGGCAGCCAAATCAGCTGCCCAGGCCACTACAGGACAGGCTGTTAGCTCTGCTAATCTGCAATTGGGAAAACGCTACACGACAGGTACAGCAGCTTGCTAAAGCAAATTAAGAAGCCATTTCCAGCTCTAGGGAGAAGAGGGAGCTGGGAAGTCAGAGGAAAAGTAAGACAGACAAGGAAAATCAGCAAGGATTTTCAAGGGGCAGAGCGGCCAGCACAAGCACACAGCAACTGTATTACAGTACAGTGTTGCCTCTTCACCTGCTGCAAGATAGTTCTTAGTTCAATGCATTTGCTGTGAGCTTGTAAAAAGCCTCCACCTGACTCTGAATGAGTCATGGAACACATAAAGGCATTTTCAGTAATGTGATCTCCAAGTACAGTCATCATGGGTAGAGTGCTACATACAGTAGTTGTCTGTGAGGTGCCAAGCAATGAAGATACTCAATTTTCAGCTTAGGCTGGGGAAGCTGTGGGATCTCAGCACTTCTAAAAGCCATACACTAGGGTAATGATCCTGCAAACACACACTCAGCTTTTTTTCTGCTGTTAAGACTCTATCTTGAATCCTCTTCCAAAAGTAAGACAACCTAAAGCTGTATCACCATTGGGAAGGCGTGGTGACAATGACGGCATCCAGGATCACCCATACCTCACACCCACCCACTGGCATATCTCTCCGGGCATTCAGGGTTGACCACAGCAGGAGTGGCATGGACAAAGCGTTAACCAAGTTCAGATGACCCCCTTGCAGAACCAAACAGCACAATCTCCCATAAGCTTAGAGAAACAAGTTCTTCACATGCTTGAAGCTGCAAATGTTCTTGGTTTTACTGGGCCTATGGAAACTATCAGGGCATCTGATCACTGTAGGGATTTCTGTCTGTGTGGTACAAGAGAGGTGATTTCTAAATCCATACCTTAGTACCAACACACAGGCTGCCACCAAGGAGTAAGCCAGGAGGGTTCCGATGGACATGAGATCCACAAGATCTTTCAAGTCAAAGAGAAAGGCCATTACAGCTGTAAGAGGAGAGGAAGGTGAGAGAAGGAAGAAAAATCAGTTAATGCAGCAGAATATGTGCACCACAGGAGCATTAATGACAACACAGCATACATGTGACTGCGGCTCAGCACTTGGATAGGAGAGCTTGAGCTGAGGAGAGGCACAACTTCGCACATGAATGCACTGAGCCTTGCAGGGATGCAACACAACCTCACTAGCTGGAATGAGAGGAATCATTTGCTACAGTAAATGCCAGCCTGTTTGTCTCATGCGGGCATGTTCACCTAACTACCAGCAATAAGCAGGTGTTTAAGCCACAGATTCGTTGCTGGAGTCCCCTGGCACAGCTGCAGCACCCCTAATGCGACAGTTATCTCCTGGAAGTAGCTACAGGACAGGCAGCACCTCACTCCAGTGTCTGAGTTCAGCTGGGGCAAAACTAGGCTTGTACATGCAATGAGAACAAGCATCAAGGATGGAATCTTGAGGTACCATGACTATTATGGAGTTTCCAGACAAACGTATAGACTACCACCCCTCAAGGACTACCTCAAGATCTTACACACCTTCAGCAGGCAACCCCCGGTTGTACAGAACTTTGTGCAAAGGCCTTCAGAAGGAGAAACAAGTGAGCGGAGGCCAGACGCCAGAGACATTCAGGTGACACCACCAGTCATATGAGCTCAGAGCTCACGACGGCAGTCTAGCAGTACTCTCCTCCAAAGGTGGCAAGCTCTTGTACCAATGTCTAATCCTGCACTTGCAGGCATTGCAAGGAAGCTGCAAGAAGAGGGTAAACTGCTCATCCTTGCCATCTGGGAGGCTTAATTCCCATACTCCTGGGGGCTGGGAGCGGAAACGGAAGAACAGAACGGCTGCCAGCTGAGACTGATTAACAAATACCAGTACCATCTGCCTGTCTCCGGCTGCTCCAGCATCTTCTGCCAAGCTGCTACCCACGGGCAGTGCGGTGTCTTCAACCACGCCAGGCCAGCAGCTGCAAGGATGCTGGGCACCTCCGGCTGCCATGTTCCAGGGAGTTAATTATTTTTAAGGCCAGCAGAGCACCCAGGGAGCAGAAAACAGCAATTCTTGGCATAAGATTGGATGGCAGCAATAAGCTCTGAGAAAGATGCACAGCTATTCATGCTCACCCAGCCTCTCCAGAGCACACCCTGGAAACCCACGACACTCTGGGACGTCAGGCTGTGTAATACATCCGATTAATAAGCAGGCTAGAGTCAAGCAGACTTAATCTGCCCCTGCAAAGAGCTTATGTGTCCTTTCCACACATCTGCACAAGTCTTTGGATATTACCTGCAATGATTCCTGAAGTCACTGTTGCAATTATTGGAGTTTTTCTTCTCTCGTTGACTTTAGCCAAAAATTTAAAGAGAAGTCCATCTTCTGCCATAGCATAAATTATTCGAGGCATTGGAAACATGGAGCCAAGGAGACTAAGGACAAAGAAAGGGGAAATGATCTACTTATATCACCTCCTCAGGAGCACAGGCACACAAATGAAAGCAAGTTTATGGCAGTAGAAATACAGAACAGATGGCTTTCCTTCACTTAAGTTTCTTCTTCAAGGGCTTCCCCTGCACACCCGTTACTGATAGCTGGCAACTGAGGTGCAGGTCTAAGAATCTGGATACCTAAACAAGCCGTGGGGCATGAAAACAGCCTGGCTTTCAGGTAGCAAAAAGTTGTAACTTCTGTGAGCCTCTATGAGTTGCTTACCTAACTGAATATGTCTAAATTTATCTGAAGCAATAGCTTCCAGAGTGCAGAACATATCTGCCTCCAGCCTGCGCTGCTACCCATCCAGATAGCTATTCCGCAGGTAACCTGGATATGGTGAGCTCCATACGCTCCAGAAGATGTACCCTTCACTGCCTGACACAAGTCTGCTCTCTACTCAGCGGGCCAGGATGTCTTGCAGGCAAACCCTGGCTGCACTGTGGAGCTGCCTCCATGACTTAGTCACTTTATCCATATTTATATTCCGGAGATGCACCTGCTGGGTCTGCTGCTAAGGTGGGAGTTTCTGAAGTGATACTGGTCATGTGCAACTCTGAAATCTATCACAGGGTGAAATCCTGGTCCTTTTGAAGTCAATAGGTCTGAATTTCATCCCTGGTCTTAGCTCTCTTGATGCAGAGGAACACAGTGAAAGCGAAACCCTGACATGCCCCATTTTTTAAAGGAGCTGGAGATACATGTTTGCCTTGAGAGATGCACAAAGAAGAGCAGAGCCTCACCTCGTAGAAAGCGCACACAAAGAACCAACAGCCACAGCATAATTGGCTCCATCCCAACCCACATATTTAAAGGCATTGGGTAAAGGGCTATTGGTATCCAGCTGGTAGTAAGGCATCATGAGCGTCAGGGCAGCTGACACGCCAAAATAAGCCACAAAGCAGATGAGAAGAGATGCCACAATGCCAATAGGAATGGCCTTCTGAGGGTTTTTTACCTCCTCCCCTAGAAGAAAGAAATTTAAACATCAGCTAAACAATGAGCAAGAACTTCTTCCCAGCCTAAGGCATGCTGACCAGGGCTTTCAAGGGCTTCACAGGCAATGAGGTGTTGTTCTGACCGTGCCACTGATGATGGCCTGCCCTGACCACTTGGCAAATCAGCCTGTTTGCTCCTACTTCTGCTGCTCCTGTCACTCCTTCTGACAAATATTTGCAGAGACTTTGTAAACTCAGGCACAGAAACAATCTGGATTAAAAACAATCCTTTCCCCAAAAAGGACTATTTTTACCTCCAATTACTCCTGCTATTCCACTGACGGTGCAGCCCCAAGTATTCAGTGATCACAAATGATGGGACAGGAAATTACTGTAGGTCAAATCCGTGGGTGACCATTTCAGTCAGCGTCTCCACCAGAACTGCTAGACAGTGAACACAACACTAGAGGTGTCCAGCTCCAGAGAGAGGCAGACTTTGCACAGCACCTGGAAATCATACGGGTCCTTGAAAAACTCTCTTAAAAAAAGGACTTCCTTTACTCTTGAAGGAAGATTTTTTGCCAACTAGGCTGGGATGAATGTTTTACCAAATATATCAAAATTCAGACACTGATTAATTAAGATTTGAGTCTTCCCTGTTCAACAGAGCTGCATTTCTCTGAAAGCAAGAACTCCTCAGGTTTGGCTTTTCAGGAGGAAAAACCACTAAGCAGAGACCCATATACTTAGAAGTCAAAGGCAGATGAATGTGTTTCTCCTCCAAGGAGAGGCTGTAGGGCTGGCTGGAGTAATGGAGTCAGCAGTTCTCAAGCTCCTTGGAGTAAGAGGCAGTACTGCTTTATCTGTCTTTGTGATAATCTCTTCTTCTCTCTGGTCCAGCTTTGAAGCCAAGTCAGTTCATGCCAAATGGGAAATTAAGGATAATCCTTCCTTTCTCCAGGGAACTGAGATTCTTCTTAGCCAGGAAAAATAAGGCAATGCTGATGATTTCTCTCTCAGAAAAGAGAGCCTTTGGACATAAAAACTCCTTCTAACTTTGAGGCACAGCTTTAGGATGCAGATGACTCTGCAGAGGCTCCTTTTTTCTCTGGCTCTTTAAATACTCCAAGCCAGTGTTGCTTCTCCACCTGAAGGCACTGAAGAACCCTACTCAAGAATAACCTGTCGATTAAAGCACCACTTGGCGTTAGACATTCAAACTTCACGAGTTATAGAAGGCATGTGAACCTGGGCCTTCCTTGTTTGCCTAATTGGTAATGCCAGACATGTTTTCTGTTTCTGGTTAGTGTCACCAGTGACCACCCGTGAGATTGGAGCCTGCAGGCATAGAAGGGAGAAAGCTCATTTTGTGGATTATACGGTCTAGCTGCCCGCCAGAGCAGCTGAAAGTCAACACTCAGGCACCCAGGGACCTGGACACACTCAGCTCTTTGACTATTAGGAACAGCTGAGCCAAAAGTCTATTTTGGGCTTAGGTTCAGAGGGATGATGAAAGCAATGCCCTGAATTACTCATTACCTGTGCTGTGCAACATTACTGAAAGCCAATCTACCACCAACCAGGTTCTAAACTGGAAGGAAGAGACCTTCCCTCTTACCTGTAGTAGCAATACAGTCAAATCCCACGAAAGCATAAAAACACGTGGCTGCCCCTGAGAGGACTCCTTTCAATCCATAGGGCATAAACCCTCCAACACCATAGAGCTTTTCCTCCTGTGTTTGACTAAAAGGCATGGCACTGAGTTAGAAGTCATCCTGTCTAGGTAGGAGTAACAAAACTACTCATATAGCTCATAACAAAATCCAAAGCAGGATTTCAACAGAACACAGTCTCCCTTTCATATGCTTGCATACAAATACCATGCAAAATGCTATTGCCCTACACAGTGCTGAGCTTGTGACTGGCCTGCAACAGCCTGGGGGATGCATGGAATAAAAATGCTTCATGGTTTGTTCCCACCACCTGTTTTGGGGGCTGGATTAAAAATGGCTAAGACAAGGAGAAAATAGTATGCGTATTAAAATTCCTCTTCTAATGTCATTGCATGTGTGTAATACACTCATTCAAACATAAGCTTTTGACAAAGCACAACATGTAATTCTGAAAGCTAAAGACTGAGAAACATGTAAACCATGCCCTTTTCACCTAGGATGGACCCAGATAATGTGTAGGTAGGTAGATTTCGGAGAGCAACACCAGGGTGCCATGACTGTCTAGAATGTGTGCAATTATCCACTCTCAACTTCAAAATTCCCTGTGCGAAGTTCACACCCAAACCATGGTGGTGATCCTGAGGGAAGAGAGAAGCCTACATCCCTGATGCTCTGCTGAGCCACACTCACAGCTCACTAAAGTCAACAGGCAGACACGTACTGGCCCAGCACACTGGATCAGGACCCCAGACGCACGTGCCTGTGCTGAGTCATGTATAATATACGCTTCAGTTCAAGCGACTTAGGTCACTTTTTCAGGGAAAAGCCTTCACGAAGATGAATTAAGGCCATTAACGTAAATCTCAAATCTGTAAGTCTTATCAGTTGTAAGCATCTGAACTCTCTCATAGAAGCTCTGTAGAGACTTAGATGAAAACTGACCTTTACTTGCAGAAATAGCACAACCCAAATGTGGATTACTCCAGAAATTATGATAAAGTAGAGCAAACCCCAGACAGGTTTTACAAAAATAGTAAGTGCTGCAGGTCAAAGAGCTACAGTTACACTCTGAAGCTGCTGCACTAATTGCTCCTTGCATGGGAATAGCAGAGAAGAAAGGGAGACGTGTCCTGTAGAAGCAATTTGTTCACAGCAGGCTGAATTTTGCAGAGAGGTTCAATAAGCAGCCTGCACACAAGCTAAATTTGACCAATGCGACATTTATAAATGTCTCCGGTTTTCGCTAAGCAATCCTTCCTTGCAGGCCAGCATAAAGGGTTTAGATACTGATGCAGAACTGAGTTGATGTATGTGGAGATACTTAAAAGCCCATATTCTGTGTTGTATAATCTCAAGAAAAAATGAACAGCCTTGTATCTCTGGCAACTCTTGTAAGCTCCTTAATTTTGATCTTGTATAAGAAGATAGGATTTTGGCCAAGTAGCAAAATACTGTTAAATTGGATTTGTGATATGCTTTCTGCAACACATTAAAATAATCTGCAACTTGCCCTTCAGGCTGTACATGAGAAAGAAATCCCTTACAAGGAGGATGATGAAACACTGGCACAGATTGCACAGGGACATGGTGGATGTGCCAACCCTGGAGACATTCAAGGCCAGGTTGGCCATGGTTCTGGGCAAGTTGAAGATGGCCCTGCTCAGTGCAGGGCGGTTGGACTAGATGACCTTTGAAGGTCCCTTCCAACATAAACTATTCTATGATTCTGTGACTTTATGATTTTACTGGAGCAGCTGGAACAAGCTGTCCAAAAAGTGTCTCAAGGATATTGCCCAAGTGCCCAAAGAAACTATAGAGCTACACCTGGTCATGGCTTCATTGAGGCACCAGGGACAGCCTGGCGTAGCCTTGTGTAAGAGGTTGTCTAAAAACCCTTTTTTCTCAAATTTGGATGCTGCATTTGTCATGAGGCTGGAAATGTCAGTCCTGCAATAGGGCCCACATTGACACAGCTTATCTCTCACCAATTCCAGCCCATCAGCACAGCCTGCTTTCAGCAAAAACCTACTGAAGCCAGCTTTGCTTCCAAGGCATTTGGCAAAGGAGGGAGCATCCCATTCACAGGTTTTCTAAATCACTCCACAAACTCTCCTATAAAGTTGCATTTGAAAACCTATCAATTTCAAAGCTGAGAACAAAAGATCCAACCTACTTGTCTCCATAAGTGCCATGGCTGGTGTTGTAAATGTCCTGTTCAGTCAGCTGCCAGTTTTTAATAGATCCTTTCACGAAGCCAGAGACCATGACGAAGCCAAGAACAAGGATGTTGATGCAGGTGAACACTTTGTTCACCAGAGCAGATTCCTTCACGCCAAAAATTAAAAGCCCTGGGGAAAAAATGGCATAAGCAGTCAGCTATTTCACTACCAGCAGCAGGAACTGGGGACTTGAAGAGACAGCTCAGAACTGTTCCTGCTGTGCTCTGCCCAACTTACCACACCTCATTTCTTCACAAAGCCAAGTAGTTCAGGTAGGTCAGGATTAACTTACTCAGAAGCAGGACAAGGACTTCAGCCCTGACATTACTACTGTGGGATGTGACACCCTTTCCCACCCAGCATGCCTATGTGGCACATGCCCCTGGTAAAGTGCTTTGCAAACACAGCTAAGCTATTTCCAGTGCTAGCACTAGTCACCTCACGGCACTATGCTGTGCCAGCTAGCCACAGCCTCAGCTCCACCCAGAGACCTGGTGGAAGCAACCCAGATGGTTTTTCATGAAGGAACATCGTTGCAAAGGTCTTGGTCAAATGCACAAATTATGAACAATGTTCACCTTCCCTAGAAGCAGGGGAAAATATGGGCAGGGACCGAATCCAGGAGGATAGCTACTACTAGTGCTGAAGATACAGCAGAAGGTGGCATCTTGGGAACCTTGCTCCCACTCCAATCAGTGGGAGCTTTGTCAGTGAGTTCAGCAGAGCAGGATTTCAGCTTGTGATCCTAAGAGCATCCATGTGAAGAAAAGCAAGTTTATAGGCTTTGGTAACCAGGAACTCACTGATGCACAGGTTGGCTTCTCACAACAAGCAGCTCTGGTAATTTGTGTTTGCTCTTCAGGTGTCTGATTTTTGAGAACCCAAACTTTCAATACAAATCTAAGAAGGTGGCTGAGGAAGAAAGTAAAAAAACCTCACACTGGCCTGAGGGAGAAGAGAAGCACAATAGGGTGTCCTTACTGCTACTGAAGTAGGCACTTCAAGGAGAGGGAAGCATCCTATGCACTCACCTTTCCTTCTTTTAAAATAGAAAATAAGGTGAGACAGCCACATCAGGGAAGAGTTCGATTGAACTGTGTACCTGCCCAGGAAAACTTTTAAAGTACCTTGTAGAAATCTGAAGCTCAGGACAGTGCAAGCAGAAATAAACTTGGAGTGCTTATTACTGGGACTAAAGTTTATTCAGCAGCTTTTGTATAAAAGAATGGTTTGCATTTTTTATTAAAATCCAGGGAATTTCCTCAATGCAGAGGAATAAAGCCACTGGTAATCTCTGTAATTTCAGGCCTAGGTAGTGCTAAACTGAGGAGTCCTAAATTTTGTAACTTGTATCTGAGGTGAAAGACCAGACTCTAACTTGAAACCAGAGCAATTCCTATCATATACAAGTGAACAAAGAGGAAAATCTCTCTAATTCAGATGTAGCCCTGAAATCAGAGGGCTGCTATTGACTTCAGCAGTCCTTGATATAGTCCTAGATCCAAATGCAAACCCAGACGCCAAAGCGTCCCTTGCTTATGAAGCCTGTCCCTGTGAGCCCAGCTGTGAGATGCTCATCCTGACCAGAGTGGGTAATGTTGGGATAACCTTGTGGGGGTGACACCACAGCTTCTGTGTTATGGAAACCACAGGGACACGTGAGAAGCATAATTTCTTAACTTTGCCTAAATTTGGCTTTGCAAGATCCAGTTGGAGCAGAGGTAACAGTTTAGAAGGATTTTCATTTTAAAATTTTCCAAAACTTTTCCAAATTCCAAATACAAAGTCTTGGCACATTTTTAGAGGAGAAAAGAGGACCTGAGTGTTTATCACACATTTATTTCTCTGTAATCTTGGATTCAACACTGCAAACCGAAGCCCATATATATTTAAAAAAGAACCCAAACCAAAAAGAGTAGCACGAGAAGGTTACTGAGTCCCTTCCCCCCTACACTTTCCTGGCTCAATGCTCTGCAAATTGGCAGATTATCAAATGGGGAATAAGGTTCCTTGAACGAATTCTTGTGTAATAGGATTTGTAGAGGGAAGGATTAAACTTCCATACCTGACTGAGGATAACAAGTCACCTTTTCTTTTCTTCCTTGTATAAAATTTGATTGAAGGTTTTAAAAGTGGCTCAAAAAATATTGAGAATGACCCCCTCTAATTAAAAACCTTGTAAACAGGCTATGCCCTGTGCTAAGTCCACAGCAACTATATAGGTCAATCCAAAACATCTACCAAAGAAAAAGTCTTCAATATGTTGTCCAAAATAAATGAGGACCCTGTGTGAAGTCCAAAAGCAAACAATGAAATGACAGAGGAAGGAGGTCAAAGACTCACAGACCTCTAAGAGGTTTTACCTGTTAGGATGGTGATTATCACCACAGCAAAGATGTCTGGGTATTTTGCCAGCACTCCAGGAGCATCCATCTCCATATATCTTTTGCAAAAGTCTTCAATGTGCTGGCCTATGATCTCATCAAACGTCGCACTCCAGGCTCTGGCCACACTCGAGGTTCCTGTCAGAGGACAGAAAGGATGCATATTACTCTCTGTGGTTGGCACATGTTCCAGACTGGGGTCACCTCGCAAGGGTTTTTGCCATGGGGGGCCCCAAAGCAACCTTGCATGTGCTTCCTGGGTGCTGGGAGCAACCTTTCCTCTGCAGATCCAGCCCACAGCCTGTATTCAAGCCTGGCATCTGCTTTGGTGATAACACACACAGGTGATAGGTCTCATGCTCAGCTGACAAGATAAAAATTCCTTATAGTCTGGCTTCTTAGTAAACCCCAACTTTGCCTTTGCTACTACCTAGACTGACCTCTTCCTTACACCCCCAGCACCCCGAACTTCCCCCAGGCCTGGTAATTTTTGTTACTAGAGAGGTCCGACTGTCACATTGGCAGAAGTCCCTGGCAACCCTGTGTGCTCTGGATCAGGACCCCAGACGCCTCTCCTAGTAGCCCAGGCAGAGGGCCCTTGCAGAAGCCAGCTGGCCTCCAGAAGCATGACACTGGAGCACCAGAGTCTGCATCACAACACTCACCCAGCTCTACAAGCTCTGCACTCCAGCAGGTCTGCTCCAGCCTCCAGTGCTAGAGCATCCAAGTGGGATAAAGATGTAACTTACAGGTTAGCTGAGTGTAAGTCAGCCCACTGCAGGATGGTGTACCCAGCAAGCGGTACAACTCCTGCCTGCAGCAAGTGCTTAGACTTACCCCTCCGGGGCTGCTGTTTGCTGTGGTTCCTGAGAGCACCAAACCACGCACAGCTTGCCAGGGTGAGGACTGAACCTGGGGTCTCAGGATGACCAAGACCGGGACATTGTCTGGGCCAGAAGAGTCATTTCAGAGAACTGAAATAGTAACAACGAAGAGCTACCACCAGACAGTGACAGCACTGTGTAAAATAAGTAGGTTTGGGTAATAGCCAACTTCTCCCTCTCCTGCGTGAAAGCAGCTATGATTACTCCTGATGTCTAATACAGTACACTATATATAACAACATCTAAATTGCAGGATATAATTACTGTACATAATTACCTAGTTAAAAAAAGAGGTTGGTTTGGTTTTGTTTGCAGAGCAGCTCCTCAGAGGATGCTGTCTAGAACAGTTTTATTGATTGAATCCAAAGATTGAATTATGTACTCTAGTCACCTTTAAAGACTGATTTACTACCAGCAATATATTAGAGCATTTATTCAGTTGAAAGCTTTAAGAACTTTGAATCTGCAAGTCTAATAAAAATGCTTACTTACTTCTTTTTCTCTTGATATTTTCTGTAATGCTTTTAAACATTACATTAGTCCCTGACATTAGCTGTGAGATACTGTACAAGTTAACCATTGTACTATTACAATGATAAGGAGCTAATGATGAACACAACCAGGTTAAATAAATGAGGAAATACTGAAGTATATACCAACCTCTCTGAATTTCTGGAGGTATAATTTCAAAGGTTCAACATAGCTGTCAAACCCCAAGGTAGACATGGCAAAGAGAATATCCTCTCCATTGATGGTCTTTCTTTTCTCTTGGTGACACCTCTCACTTGCTTCTGATGTTATAAAGCTGATGAATTCACTTACACACTCTTGCACGCATTCCTTTGCATCCTTAGCAATCTAGGTAAGGAAACAGTATCATAAAATGATTAATCAAGATGCAAGAAAATTTATTAAAAAAGCAAAATGCAAAGACCACACTAGATAATACGGGAAACATCCCCAAACCTGATGGCAATACCCATTTAGGCAACACCTGCATGTGAGGGTACCACTGGATGTCACCACTGCTCTACGTAAGCAGAGCTGCAACATGAAGTTTTACTATTTCAAGCAACATGGCCAACTCTCAGGGTCTCCTGAAGTTGTATCTATGCTCTGTACAAGCTTTTACACGTAGATGCATCTCAGTATTGCTTACCTACACCTTGTTTTTAAACCTGTTCATTACAATGCCAAAGCCCACTTCCATCTTCCTTTTAATAGGCCCACCAGTTCCAACCAACCCCTCCGCAGCATGTTCCCACACACTCAGCAGTAACAAGTACTAGTATCCTGATCAGACTCAAGGAGTAGAATATATGCCTAGCAGCAAGCCTCTGTAATGCTTTAATATTCTGGTATAATTTTTCCAAATGAGAATTCAAATGAAGAAACACATATGGCCCTGGCAGGAATGAAATAAGTAAATTTGATTATGGTTTTCAGCTGGACAAAATTAATTTACCCGACTTAAAATAACAGTAAGCACTACTCATGATTATTTGGGGAGCTGACAGGAGGCAACTGAAAGATTATAATAATTAAGATACTTATTCTTCACATGAGAAGAACCTGTTTGTATTTAAAAAGAATAATGAAGCAGTAACCATATGTAGAATCTTCACTAGTTCCTCTGATATTTTCAGACACATAGGGTGAGATTTTCAGAAGTATTTATCAGCCAGCAGCTTCCCTTGCAGTTTTTGACAAAACCCTCTTTGATTTTGAGAGAGCTCGACATCCCATATGCTAAATTCTTGAGAAAAATCTCATCTTGATCACTAAAAATTTATGACAATATGGACTGGGGAAGAGATTTTCACAGCAAAGATATAAATGGAACATGCAGATCTCCAGAAAGCCCTGAACAGTAAGAAAGTATAAGCAGATGCAAGTAAATTATGTCTTGCTTCTATTTAGAGTGATCTCAAAAAAAAAGAAAAATAAAACAGCTTTAGCTAGAGGAAATGTTACTGGGGCAGGAATTGTATTGGAACACAATAGGGAAACAGCAAGTAACAGGAGCCCCGCAAAGGTTTCAGATAAACAGGTAGAACAGTCAAAGGCTTATACAATCACCAGCTCAACAGAATGGATTAAAAAGCCTATTCTTAGTAGTAGGAAATACAAAACAAGTCCTTCAGTATCTGGCCTTATGTTCTACACTGTATAAGACAGACTTCTTAAGTCATTTTGGCATTTGGATGTATGTGAAGACTTGGGTGATGGAAAACCAACCATTCTCTTTTCTTCAGGATGAGGACTGGGTTTTTTTTGGTTCACTGGATAAGTGAACCAAATGGTTCATTTATTCTAAATGTTATGCATCTCAATAAAAGCAGATTAAATTTCATAAGAGATAAGTGCATAGAAAATACTCCTACTGATACACGACGGTCACCATGTCTGACCCATTATGAAAATTTTAGAGAACACATCTTAGAAAAAGAAAGCTCTCGAAAGCCCTATCAAGAACACTGTTCTGATTAATTACAGCAGTTACTAAAAGCTTTCAGAAACCTAAGGAAAATGGACTTGGTCTCAATCACCTCCTGCTCAGATTTTTTTCTTTTGTAAGGCTTTTCTCCAATAAACCAGGATCATTTGGAAAAATATACTGTTTTACCAGCTCAAGTTCAGGCAGAGGAAGGAGTAAAATTCATTAATACGCTTTCTTTACAGACAAGGGTATTACCTTTCCTGTCTGCGGTATGGCATTTTTCATTATCCTTGCCACATTTGCAATTGGAAGATATATATCTTGTTCTCTGAAACTCTCTTTCGAGCCATTTGTATCTTCATGATCATTCATGCTGTCCTCTGTGTCTAATGAAATAAAGAAAAGTTCGCAGAAATTGTATTTGACAGACAGCAAGCAATAATTAAGTCAGTTTGAAATCTTACACTGAAGGATGAAGACCTTTGAAAGCACAGTGTATTAGCATTGTAGAAATAGTTTTAAAACTAGATGGAACACCACGGTACCTTCATGGTTGTTCCGTATCATCTTTAGCACATTACGCACAGAAGTACACACAGCTGAACACCAACCGTTCTTAATGTTATGTCAAAATACAAATTGTTCCCTAGAATATAGATTATTTTGTTACAATCTCAAAAGACTCTGTCAACACTGAAAAATCCAACCCCCACCTTTAGACTGCAGAAAAATTGCTTTATACAGCGAGGCATAAGGAATACAATTGCAAATTCTTAGCTTGAGAGGATAGACTATAACAACTAGAAGCACATATACACACGCACAAAGAAACAGCAGTGCTTACTGTAACATTTCTTACCATCATGAGGCTGTATCACATAGTGACTGCCACCAATGTAATCTCCAGCAATTCCTAACTGAGAAGCATCTGTTGTGGAGCTATCACCATCCATCTACAAACAGAAGAAACCAACCTTTCAGGTATGTTTGTTACACCATTAAGTGCAGCTATTGCTTAAAAACCAGCACTTTAATAGAACTATAAGCCTAATTAACACAAAGTATAAATATTTTGTTATTTAAGAACAATATCCCATCTCTCATTACTAAGCTTTACTGACTGGAAATGGTGAAACTGTTTCGTGATGCTTCCCCAAAAATTCAGCCATGCACAGAAACATTTGGTTCATGCAGCACACGTGTAGCAATCTTCTGTTGTTCCTGTGACAGCCACACGAACAGGTTGAGGCATGTTTCTCCAAGCAACCCTAAAAACCTAGGGGAGCCCACTGTTCACTGAATGCTTTACCTACAATTATTGCTCACTGCATCCTTCACTCACCATGGCCCTCCACTCAAACACCTTTTGTCAAGCCCAATGACAAGCTTATACTAGCCAGACTTGTATCCATATCCTCATCCTCCCTGAGGCACTAGCCACTCCTAGACATCCTCTGAGTTGTGTTTTCCTTTGCTTTCCTTGGTCCCACCCTGTCCTGCCCCCTCTGGGCATTCATTCTCCAGTGCTCCTCTCACAATGTTCTGACATGATGGCCAATAAGTATTTTCTTTCAGGCCTTAGAGACAGGGTCACAGTAATTTGAATGCTAGAAGGAAGAGGGAAGCCAATATAGATAGTACTTCTCCCCACTCTTAGAGACCTTTGTCCTGGGAGGCACCAAACACTTTTCAGCTAGAGAGGCCCAGGAAAAGGCTGCCTAACCCCCTTCCAAATAGGGCAAAACTAGCAAAACCAGCAACCACTTGCTGGTTAAGCATCAACATTTTCTAGGATACCTACTTCGTGAAGAAGTAAAGAGGTCTCCAAACAGAGGCTGTGGCCCAGAGGCTCTTCAACAGCCTGCTGGAGACCACTTGGGAGATATCACATGTACTGCACCTTCCTCATTCTGTGGAGGTAAAAGATGTGAAGACGCCTCCCACCTCCCTTGGAAGTTCACACCTCTTCCATACTGCCCATAACATCAACCCAATACATCACTGCCTTTGGCATCCAGGTTTTGCCACCATACACAACACACAGATACACACGCATTCTTGTAATAGCAAATGCTCCAGCCCACGTAATGTGTTGCCCTATACAAGTCTGTTGTTTTTACAAAAGTAACAAATTTCCCTAAACACTATGAGGAGGTAGAAAGCTTAGACCTATAAAAATCATGGCAGACAACAGTTCCACATTCAAAGAGGCTATGTTAGCAGTGCTAATGTAAGCCTGAATTCATGTCCCCACCCTGTTAAAACTTTTGGACAGTGCTTTTTCTCCAGTTGCAGGTACCTTGAAAATGAGTGTATTAAAAAAAAACTTTTGCAGAACATTTAGCTCCTGTGCTTTTCTTCACATAAGGTGGTATCTTGGCAGTCATGTGCTTTAGTAAATGCTTCTTTTGGAGAGAGGAATACTGCAAAAATTAATGAGTCAGAAGGGGCTCCCAGCACATGCAAACTCTTCTAACACTGGGGCATAAATACAAAGATATTCTTGAATGCATTTAGATACACAGTACCAGATTCACCTTTCCCCTAAATTTTCTTGCCTAGGTTTACAAAACAATTCCACTAGTATACGCTTACCTACCTGCTGGCTAGCAAATCACCTCTTCCATTCCCATCCTACACTTCATACAGTTATGTCTCTGCACCAGCCCTTCCCATCCTTCCCTCTTCCCACTCCAGCTACTCCTGACAAGGGCAGCCAGCCTCACTGACAAGCTGCACCTACAGTACCACAGGAGGCAGAACCCCACTCCATTCACTCCCTGACCTACACCAGCCTAGTGCAGGTACCCTGGTGTCTTTGTAAAGCAACCTCTGCCCCAAAGGGTCACACAGCCACTGCTGGTGGGACCATGCAGCTTGCTTCTTTCCAGAACCATTAGCCTGAAGAGGGAATGGGAGGGAAAAAGGGAGGAAGGGAAAAAACAATCTCATGCTATTTTTATACCTACACCAAAATGAGAGCAATTTAACCTCCCTCTACTCTGAACTTTGTCTGTGGCCACAGGGTTGGGTTTTGCTTTCAAACCTCCAGGCAACACCCAGCGCTACACATCTGTGGCTACACAGCCACAGATGCACAAGTAACCCGAGCACTGCTCACATGATTTAGAGCAATAATACAGCAGCTGGAGATAGCCTTAGGAGCTGCTTAAGAGAAAGGAAAACCTCTTCCACATCTGCCACCTCTTCATCGTACAAATTATTATGCACACATTGCCTTTTTTTAACATCGATTCTGGTCCCTTTTGATAGGCTTTTATAAATCAGTTTCGCTTCTTCCAGAGCGGCTCCATCCAAAGGAAGGGGAACATTTCAGACATGTACCAGTTTTCACACAAATTTGCTGTCTGCATTTTGCACTCTCCATTGGGTGATTTAACTTTGTTTTTCAATTTTCCAAAGGGTCTGCAGTTTGCTTACTCAGCTCATTGTAATGACAAGGATATCAAAATTCTGCATGTGAAGGTCACCCAAACTGACATCACCCACCATTAAGAGTTGTGCCTCTCCTTCCCTTTTGAAGCAATTAACATTCTGCAGGCCTGATAAATCCCAAGATCCATCTCCAAAATTAAGTTAGGGTTTTCTGGCTGCCTTGTTCTCAGTCTCAGCTGTCAGATCCCTACTAGAATTTAACTTGGAATTAGGGTCTCCATCAACTTTAAGCGTTAAATTTACTCAGCCCCAGTACTATTTTAAATGCTTTGAGGTTTCTTCCTCTCTCCTTTTTCAGTTTCCTAGGAAAGCTTATCTTCCAAAATGTTCCCTTTCTCCAGGATTGCAATATTCTTCTTCAATTTCTGCAGTGATGTGATAATCCACTGGTTTCTGCTCTCCCATTCTGCAGGCTACCCCATCTGAATCATTATTGCCAAAACCAGCAGTATTCCTAAAGAAACCATCTTGCTTTCATTAGCCCAGCTCACCTTCAAAAGACATTTCCTGCTCCAATCTCTTCTAAACCTCTGCTGCATCTGCAGACAGCTTTGGCCATATTAGACTGATGTATCCTCAAGGTATTATATTTGCTTTTATTCTTTCCTGTGTGCATGTTTCCAAACCTGCCTACAGCATGTGTTATTTCACAATTAGTGAGAATCTGAGTGGAAGCTTATTGTGAATTAAAAGAGTGATGAGCAAAATCAACAGGAAAAGGAGTGCAAAAGAAAAAGGCAGATGTGTCTCAGTTAAAAAAAACCAACCACCCAGGCACTGACAGCTTGAAATCAACCGAAATAACTTCTATGTGTATTACTTTAAGAAAGATTTTTAACTGCCAGGACAACCTTGGGACAGAAGATTACAGACAGTGTAACACCTTTCTGCATAATGCTTAGCATAACCCAGTCCTAATCCAGGATCACAGGATAATTCAAGTTAAAAGGGGCCTCGGGAGATCTCTCATCCAGCCCCTGCTCAAAGCAAGGCCAACTCCAAGCAGGCTGGTAAGGGCTCTATCCAGCCCTGAAGACCTTCACAGACAGATCCTGACCAGCCATGCTGCAAGCCCCCTTCCACAGCTTGGCTGGACTTGTGGTGAGGAAAGGAGTGCCATTTTATACACATTACTGCAATCCAAGTAAGTTTTATTAAAGAACTTCAGTCAGATTTGTCATTTAATTTAAATGTACACCTAGGCATCTGAACATAGCAACTGTAATTAATATAGCACCTAGTCAGCCTACTAGTATTTCTGTGAGCCTGATGGATGACACAAACATGAGCCTGCTGAAAACTGTGGTGGCTGCCATCCTACTCATCTCATAATGACCAGTTACACGTTCAAGTATTATGGTTTTAATTTTATATGTTCAAAACTCAAGCCAATCACCACATATCTGTCAGCTCAGCAGGCCTGCAATACATATAACACAATGTTCAGAAAATGAGAAAACACTGCTCTTGATAGATTGTTGCCAATTAACCCAGCACTTTAAACAAATAAACTCCGAAACAAACTAAACTTGCAGTGTCCCTGAAGTGACTTAAAAAAAAAATGCAGCAGTCCAATGTAGCATAGAAACAACACCCTGCCTACAGTAACTGCAGTCACTGGGAGAGTGAAGGACAACTCTTAAGCTAGCATGTTTAGTAGGAAGAGCTACTTCTTCGGACAGAATTAGATGCTAAATTTCATGAACAGGGAGAGCCTTTGGAGATAAAATCCTACAGGGTTCAGATGGGCAAGAACTCACAGATTTTGCTTTAGCCCCTGGAACACCTAGCAGATTCCGTATCCCACTCACACAGCAGTTTCAACATGCAGACACTGCAATCTCTTTCAATCAAGACAGAGTCTCCTACACACATGCAGTGACCGAATCACACAAGGAAGAGGTCTTCCAACGTGCTGGTCTAGTAACACGTACCACACACATCTGCAAGAAACACTTACTGCATGTTGTACATTACCCTCAAGACTTCAGGGCTAGGAAAACACTCAAGCTCTAGTCCATGCTTACATGTGTTGACTGAATCAACACTGAGATTTAAGCATATCAGAAGAGACAACAGGTCACTCTCTAAAGTGACCATGACACCATCTGATTTCTACCAAAAATGAGGGAGAGAAACCAAGTACAAGTACAGAAAACTCAACTCAAATATTCTATAATACACTGCAAAAAGCATCCAAATTCAGAGCAGCAGCACAAAGTTATCTGGTGGTGAGTTCCTGTTTGTGGGCTTGTTTGTTTGCTTGTTGTTGGTTTGGGATTTGTTTTGTTTGTGTATCTCTAACGAAAAAGAGCACTGCTAGGAATATACAAATTTGTGGATCCAGGGAAATTAACCTAATATGTTAAAAGAGAAACCTTTCAGATCAAGGGCCTCAAAGAAATTTCAGCACTAAGATGCAAGTGAATGAACATACAACTTCACATGGACATCTGGTAGAAAAATTTCTGGAGGATGCTTAAAAAAGAAAAAAAAAAAAAAAAAAAAGAGATGCTCCTGTCTGCTACCCACAACCCAGTCTGTTCCTGGAACACATAGAATCATAGAATAGTTCAGGTTGGAAAGGACCTTAAGATCACCTAGTTCCAGCCCCCCTGCCATGGGAAGGGACACCTCACACTAAACCATATCACCCAAGGCTATGTCCAGCCTGGCCTTGAACACTGCCAGCGATGGAGCATT
>JAOEHX010047586.1:5138-16094 GCA_025448015.1 Bolborhynchus lineola | reverse complement strand
CCCCCAGTTTATATAGTGGGCATGACATACTGTGGTATGGAATACCCCTTTGGCTAGTTTGGGTCAGGTGTCCTGTCACTGCTTCCTCCCAGCTTCCCCTCCTCCCTGGTAGAACATGAGACTCAGAAAGTCCTTGGTCAGAGTAAACATTACTGAGCAACAAATAAAAACATCGGTGTTATCAGTGCTGTTCCCAGGCTGAAAGTCAAAACCACTGCACCAGCTACTAAGAAGGAGAAAAATGACTGCTACTGCTGAACCCAGCCCAAGGTAAAAAGAGAGCTAGGAACAGCATACAAAGTTGCTGTGATATGCACCATTTTTCAAGTACTCCTATTCCAAGCCCCTTTCTTTCTTTTAACTTTTAACAATGCTGTGTCTATTTTTTCTTTCTATTCACTAGCTAGTTCATGTTACCTTAGTTTTAATTTCATCGTTTCTCTCTGGTCTTTGCAGCTCTCCCAAATAGATTATAAATCAAAAGAAGGCCATGCTGAACTCCACTCTTTAAACTCACAGGACACTAGGTGCATTTTTCAATTACAAATACGCTGAGATAGACTCCAGTATTGAGTCCAGTTGCACTCTAACTGCTTTTTCCAACAGGAATTTGTTGTTAAGGGTAGGATTATGCTCCTAATCGCTTTTTGGAAGCATGTTGTTGACACTGATGTATCAGCAGTCTGGAGACTTTACATTTTCTGAACATCAATAGAAGGCTTGAGCCTGAAAGAACATGCTTTTCCCCAGTTAAACTTCTGGGACAGAAGGTCCTGTGAGCCATGCCTTAGCAGGACTGCAACATGCTGTCTGTGCTGCAGGCAGGTTATTGGTGAGGAAAACACACTCTTGTCCCTTCCCTTCCCATCGCGACTGTTTATAAGCTAACCCCAAAAAAACACTAAAATTCTGATGAAGTGAGGTACGAAAATAGAAGGGAAAAAACCCACCTCAACCAATATACCAAAATCAAACTGTAAATTATTCCCCTTGCTCTCAGTTCTGTGGGTGCAGGTGTACCTATTAGAAGATAATCCCCAGTTGTTCCCTTCTTTGACAGGTTCATATGTGAGAGGATTTAGCCTGTAGAGAATGAAAATGTCACACATACCTGTAGGTTTTGTTTTTTTTTTTTTTTTCTGTACATCTGAGTTTGATGTGATTTGATGGCTCACAGAGCTGGTTTAGAATTATCATAGTCATGTTCAATACCTGACACCCCAAGGCCATGCTGATGGCCCAAAACCACAATGCATCCTGTACACTCTCTCTTTTACTACTGCCTGTCACCATAAAAATAGTAGGAAAAAAAGTATATTTGAAGAAATCTAAGAAAGGTTATTTGCTTAAGATTTCAGTGTGTATTTATTAAGTATCAAGCAAAAGAGCCCTGTAAGAATTATCACTTCATTTTGTAAGAAAGAAAAAGGAGATTTCTTATTATGCTCAGCTTACATGGCTGGCTTATATTGATATGCATGGACATGTCATTTTTTATTCTTAATGAGTATGACCTACAGTTTACTTCGAGTTCAGAAAGTATTATTCCTATGACAAAAAAAGGAATGATCACTTCTTTCTGCAGTTCTAGTTTACCACATGTAAGATAAGTCTCACATACATGACTAGTAGAAAAATACATGCTTTACTGTAACAAACTATGGCTTTGTGTGTAATTATAACTGTGCAGATTTTGAGTCTTATTCATATCATGCCCCTGGCATAAACCAGAGCCTCAGTCCTGCAAACATATGCCCATGTCTCACTTTACATAACCTCACATATGCCTAAATTTACACAGCTAATCTGTGCCACTGAGTACAATTTTTCTGAGAGAAAAAATAAACGTATTCATCAGTATTTTGGGGACCACTGATTCCCAAGAATCAGTCCAAGAATAAATTCAACAGTGAGTGTAAGATATCTAAAAAGTAGAACATTATTTTTAGAAAAGCATGCCTGAGCTATTGTGCAAAAGCCAGGATCACAGAATCTTATCTCAGAAAACACTGCTGACAAAGATCATCCAACATTAGGTGGAAGAGTCTGAAGGGATGAAGTGCTGTGATTACAAAAAGAAGACGAGGGGAAAAAGAAAAAGATGGGACAAATCAGATGTGTTTTTTTGGCAAATGGTTTGGAAGCAAGCCATCCTTTTCTTACTGTCACGGCTGGAATAAATGCAAGATGCTCTGATCTGTAACGGTGTTTTCAAGTCTGTGAGAAAACATTTCCCCACACAGATGCCAAAATTATTCCTTAGGAAGCAAATTGAGGAAACAGCAATAACACAATTCTAACTGTTTATTCGGCAGTGACAAATAACAACTATCTAATTGCCATCACCAAGTAGGAACAGAGCAGAGGCTTTTAAACAGAGAGCAGCTCCATCGCCAGTGACTGCTGGCCTTGCAAGTCTGCTTGCCATTCTCCACTCCTCTCTAGGGTCATAGCTATATGATTTATTTATGCACAGCTTGTCTGCACAACTGGAGGTGCTGAGCTGTGAAAAATTACAGATAAGCATTTGGGGTTTAAATTATGGACATCTCCTCTAAGGTACCTTAGACATAGTTAACTTCGTGTGAGCAGATTTTCAGAGCTATAGAGAGCTTCTGCTGAGTGTCTGGAGGAGTCACAAGCTTTCATCCTATTTCTGCCTTTAAAATTTTTGTTGTTTGCGACAAAATAATTATCTTCTGCCAAAACAGTGTAACTGGAGCAACATATCCTTTCCCAAAGCTTGTTGCCTCCCCTTAGGTAAGGAGTAGCCAAAAGCTTTTAACATCCAAAGGTTTTTTTGGGATTAGTAGGAAGCAAATCTGTAACTCTGAGACAAATCTATCCATACAATAAAAGTCATAGATCCTGAATATTCTTTCAGAGCTGAAGCATAGATCCTTTTCTACAAAAGAAAAAAAAATCTACCTTTCTATCTTTTTCAGCCATCTGTACTACTACGGTCATTGTTTTCATGAACCACCTATTCCACATCTTAGAAGGCAAAGAAATGTGCTGAATGTGTCTCATCATTATAAACAGTTTGGAGATGGGTTCGTATCTAACAGCCTCCAGTTATTAAGGGTTTAGAGCCTACACATCAGCCCTGCTTTCTTTTCTGTCCGAGATGAGCATTGATCGTAAGTAGTCTTCAAACAATCCTTTTAAAAAGTCTGAAATTCCCTCAGGGGGAAAAAAAAAAATCATCGTGTGCATAGAGTAACTTTGATTTGAGTATTTGATTATGAATTCAGTGTTTCAGATAAAGGCATTTAACTCTAGAATGCTTGGGTTCCATTCATTTTGACATTACTTTCCCCTACACATTCTCTTATATCATGAAGTTTCACACTTAACAATGAAAATTGTACTGCACAGCACATTAAGTTGTTTATTTTCTAATAGGTGGTATTGCTCCTCTTTCAGCTGTGAAATGTTACAACTTGTTTCCTCATATGGATGGAATAGATGCTACTTGGAGGAAAATACTGACTCTTATCTCTGCAAATGTTTCAAAATATTGTGCCTTTGACAAACGTACAGCTGAAGTAAATTAATATTTCTGATAGATACAGACTCAATGCCACAAATGTTTATTAAATGAGAAGTTTTTCTCTTAGACTTGTCATAATATGCACTATAAAATGGTTGCAAAACTGGACCTGTAAGTTATGCATCTGGAAAGATTGCACTGTTCTACCATCAAGGTGCATAAGGGACAGACCAGACAAACATATAGGTTGTTTGCTAAACTCCTGAGAAAGCCACTGATAATGCAATGGGAAATTACTCTACTATTGGATGTGTGGTGACTACTGTATCGATAAGTAAAAAAAAGTCCACAGACAACAGTTTATCACATGTCCTGGAAAATATATCAGATGGTGCTAAATTAATTCAGTCCTTAGTTTTTGAATGTGTCAGTCAAAAGTCCCAAGGTGAAATCATACTTTTGGATATTTTTTCAATTCCTGACTGGTTCTACAGTACTGCAATTGGATGCAATGATAGCAAAATTTGGTCTTGTCAGACATCCAATGTGTACTTGACATATCCAAAAGATCTGGAGATACCTAAACGGGTTTGATACTACAATACTCATCAATCATCAGTTTTAAAATAATGCCATGCTAATCACCCCCCTGATTTTGACAATTTCTTTTAACCTACTGATTTATGTTGTGGATACTGCTTCTAAAAGTTATTTCAAATATCTTACAAAGATTGACGCTAAACACAGAAGTTGATTACTACGAATTCTGACTTAATGATAGCCTGTCTTCTTAGTAGAAACAAAACAAGGTGTGTATGGATAGTTCTGTCTTACAATTGTTTATACTGGCAATTTTCCAATATATTTATATGGAGTAATAAAAATTAAAATTGACTTGCTGCAGTGTTCAATTTTGATTAAAGAGACAGTGATTATCATGAAATAAGAGTAACCTGAAATTGAAATGTCCCTTTCAATAGACTGTGACTCTTCAGATAAAGACAGTTTAGTTTGCATGACTATTTTTTTCACTGAATCTCAGTACTTTATTGCTAGACTACATAATGAGTCCTCTTTTGAGTGAAGCAATGCCAAAAATTGCTTATTTGTGATTAGTAATCAAGGCGCTTTTTCACAATTTGTCTTCTCAGTATAGAACTGACCACAGAATGAGAATTCAATTTCACAACAAATTTTGAGCTTTTCAGCATATTTTTCCTTCTTAAGAAAAATCAATTCTGCAAGCCATTTTAGAAAAAATAGTTATTCAGACTTTGACCTTAACTCAGTGCTTGAAAGTTCTTTGTTTCTTCATCCGTAGCTCTTTGAACTGACATAAAAATTTCACAAAATCTTCAGATAAAACCCCATTCTAAATCCGTTCTTTCGGTCTGTTACTTTCATCTGTTTTTCCTGCTGATCTTAAGAATTGTACTCTTTGTTGGAGACTCCATTTATGAGTGTTACCTCTTGTGAATCAAGAGTATGCACTTTTTTCTAAGTGACAGGTTGTTGCTTCTAACTGCAATATCAGCAGAGAAATATTTAGAAAGGAGCCAAGAGGCAGGGAGCTAGAGCTTTTTGCTCATCTCACTCCTAGGCAATCAGTGCACCCTGGAACTGTCATCTGAAGGCAATCCACTGGCTTTACAAAGTGGATGCAGTCTCAGAATTGTTTCCTCAGAGGATGCTGCATCTAGCAAACAAATTAGAATGAAGCTTACTCACCTGTGGGCCATTATAACAGCAGTGGCAACTTGGTAGAGTGAGAAACAGCCAATTTAGTCTTCAACTAACAGGCAAAAATCTATCTGGCATGGGAGGGAAATAAAAAAAAAAAAAAAAAAAAAAAGGCCAAGAGCTAAGGATTAAAGACAGAAGCATTTCATAGGCAAAGCTTTTCTTTCTCTGTCTCTAACAAAAGCACCTCTTTTTGTTCCAGGTGAGGTTTTGGGGGGTTGGTTTTGGTTTGGTTTTTTTTCCTCTCAAGTGTTTTTTTTTGCCCCACTGTGCTTGTTAAATTGATTCCTGGCAATGGCTGAAGAGCATGAACACTCCTTTATTTGCAGGTGCATGAAGGTTCCCTCTAGGTTAGCTAGATGGAAAAGGCAGTGGCCTGTGCATTAAGCAGACATTCATAGAAATACTTCATGATCCTCTTGGGGAGAAGAAAAGCTTCAGGCTTTTCTTCAGGCTTTTTCAGCCTAGTAGAAGACTAGAGAGGTAGCTAGATTCAAGCCTCAGTAGCTCTCAGTAGCTCTGTGCTAAATACAATGTAAAAAGGAAGATGTTGTGAGAAATGCCGGGGAGTGTGGGGAAGGAAGGGCATATTAAAATAATTTTTAGAACTGCTATGAATTTATATTTGTCCTGGGTTACAATCATATGGCTAGTGATGATGACACATTGCTACAGTTGGTTGAAGAAATCTTGACCTGCGTCTAACTGTTCTGTGACCAGCATAACAGTACAAGTATGCTGCTGAACCTTCCCCTTCAGATGTTAACCCCTCCAATTCCTCTGATGGAAAGTCTTCAAATACTGTTTCACAGTTATTTCTGGTTAACATGATTTATGTATAACGAAACACAGACTGTTTTGCCTCAGCAGTTAATCAAATTAGCATATTCTATCCCACATTAAACAGAAGAACATCACCTGTGGCATGTGATCTGCTTTGGTGCATTGCTTTGGCACCTTTTCTCCAAAGAAAGTGCCTATTACTCATCTATATCCTCTCATCCATCCAACAGAACTGGAATTTTCAGGGTTTTTTTACATTCCCTGGCCATTCTCAGACACAAGTGTTACAAAATATAAGGTGCATAATTGCATTTTCCTTGTTTTACTGGCATTTCTTGTCTCATACTGAGGTCAAAGGCTGAACATAGCTACAGTAGGAGAGCCAGTGAGAGCCTGATACTGAGTAAACTTGTCCTAACATAAAAGGGAAGCATAGAAAGCATGCTTTGAAGGTAAATCATTCCTTCACAGACTGATGCATGGGAGCCTGTAATGAGAAAGGAAAGGTTACAGGCAACATTTCTGTTTAAGAGGTTCCTCATTGTTTCCATGCACCCTGGACATTACCTTTCAAAAGTTTTTATTTTCTCTATGTCTTTTTTTCACTGGAGAAGACTGAATGAAATGTCTCATGATACATCTCAGTACTACTTCCATAAAAAGGGATCACTCTGGAGTGACCTTAGACTTTTTTATTTCCACTCCCTCTCTATCTGGTTTCTAATGAACAAAATATTCTTCCTCGAGACTCTGTGGCATGTTTTAGGATAAAAATTTCAAGGCTTCTGGTATGCATGACATCCCAGTTGCTTCGGCCTGGGCTATCCCATGACCCCATCTATACAATTACCTACTTCTGCCATCTCACTATAGCATTGTTTTATTCTTCATTGGCTTTGCCTGGTACATTGTTTCTAAAGCACCTCCAATATTTCAGGTTGAATAAAAACTCTCTTTGTCATAGGCACTGTGCATATTCCTGGGCTTCTCTTCTGTATCACATTTGTTACAATCTAGGATGCGGGTTGTCTGTGGAATGTTATGGGAAATATTAATTTGCCTTCCTTTAGATTCAGTTGTGTGTTTTGCAGATCATATCCATAAGCTCTCACTGGATATGTTGCTGATATAATCCTGTGGCAATCTGTTTCTATTATGTCTCTTTATGCTTTTGAGTCCTGGGTGGAAATACTAATAACTAACACCTGAGTGAAACTTTTAACAGTATAGGAGCCTCCTTTGAATCAGACTAAATATCTATGTAATTATGTTCCTTAAAACCTATCTACTGTTTTATATCAAAAATACAATTTAGAAATTGTACCTGATATTAACAATTCAGAAAATACACAGCTTCTTTTTGACTAATAGATACAAATTACTCATCATTCAAAACCCAATATTAATACTAATATTGGTATCACACTACTGAGATGAACTTCCCACTCATGAAGTGTTATCACTGCAGACATCTGGCAAATTGGTTGTTAACTTCTAACACAGTTGATATGCCTTTTATTATTACAATATTCTGTTTCAACAAAAGAGTGCCCATTTCCCAGTGATGAACCATTCTAATGATTTTATGTAGAAATACAACTAATGAAAAATAATGACAAGGGATTTCTGAATTCACTTTTTTATTCCACATTCCAGCAGTCCTCATTACAATATCACAAAATTATGTCTTGTGAAGATGACACACAGGTACACTTCAGTCTCTGTTTCAGGTTGCCTGCCATAAATAGGAAAAATTGTGCTAGTATCAGGAGAATGTTCTACAATGCTTGGATCGTCCAGCAAATAGAAGCATTAGAATAATTTATTCTTTCTATTACATTTGGCATATGCATTACCTGAAGCATTCATATTTTCCACTTACTGTTCTCTCTTGAAATGATCATCCAAATGAGGAAATGAGAGCCCTAACTTAGCCTAAATTTAAAAATCAGACTAATACTACTTCTAGGCTTAAGAATATGCATAAAATACCAGAAGTACAACTGAAACCTCTTATTATCACTGTCACTCTATTATATTTCTTTCTTTAGCACCAGCACGTGGCAATTATCAAAAAATACGGCAGCATAAAGTGATACAGAAATGTTCATGCTTGATCTGTTCTGTGGTTTATTCGGCTCAGTATTGTGTCTTTATTAGCAGTTAATGACAGATGCTTCCAAAGAAAGTACGGGGACACAGTGATCCTGTAAGCTGTTCACCAGACACCTTTATTCCTCATAAATTCTCTCATTTAAAGGGTTTGATTATATGCTGAAGTGTGTTTGCTTATGTCTCTTGTCTACCCTTTCTTATCTGTCACAACGTGGAAAATTATTTGACATTCATAAAGGAGAGAGATTTCAACAACTTGGCTGCTCTTCAGGCATGGGTAAAAGCCAGATTTTGATCCTTGTTCCCAAGTGACTGTTTTGTTTTTACTGTGTTAATATATTATTACTTTTTATTATTATTTAGTATAAAACAATATAGGATGAAACAAGATAATGGCACATCTTTGTGGCAATGTGCCCCAGTCTGACACTTCCCAGTTGCATGTTAGATTACCTGAACTTTTCTGAATATACAGAATGACTTGATAGATTTTAAATACACATTTTTTTTCCAGTAACTATACTGACAATCACAAAGAAAGAGATTCTCCCATTAATCGGTTTCTGTATGGAAATACTTTTATTTTAGTATGCAGAAAGAGGCACCAATTGCTATTTGCTCCACCTGTACCATGATTTTTTCCAGCAGGTGGGTGATAATTAGCCTTTTTATTTATTTCAGGCAATTTAACTGATTCTAAAGTATGGTTCAGTGATCTGCTCTGTCTTGGATAGCATCCACATGGTTTCAAGATAGAGTCACATTCACTGCTTTCCAGTCCCACAGGATGGTAGTTGGTGTTAATGAGCTTTTTAAACATTTTCCTGATTAACTCAGTATTTAGTCTATTGTGGCTTTTAGTTGGGTTTGTTGTTTTGTTTTTGGTTCTTTTTTCGAAACCCTGAAAAGCATTCAGTGTTGGGAACTTACAACTTAATTTATCAATTTGTTCCAGCATTTCTCACTAGAGAGCTTGCAGGACTCGAAACACAGAGAGGAGTTAAAACACAGCTCTGCATGATGATAAAGTCCAGCACTTTGCTGAATGGGCTTGTAAATGTAATAAAACCTGAAATAAAGTACTTTTGGAAATTATGCAATTTTGTCTGTGCTCTAGGAAGCACGTTATACATTCCAAGAGCAGTGTAAATAACATACCGTTCTGCACTGAAATAATATAAGAATCTCACAGCAGTCTGATGGGAGTCTGGGAAATAAAATATGGTGTGAGAGTCATGAATTAAAAAGAAAAAAAATCTAGTGAAGAATAGTTAAAAATCAGAGTGAATTGTCTCTTGAAGTAGACTATAAATGAAATCCCAATTTAGGTGGATTGGAAGGGATTCAATTTTCGGTGGGATCCCTCAGATTGTAAATGTAATATCTTAGAACAGAGTTTAACTGCGTGTGCAATTTTATTCAATACATGGCCTTTGAGAAAACTTGTTTACTGCGGAAGGATAAGTATAGGTCTCTTATTTTTATGTTACTAGTGGACAAATCACCCTCTATGTTAAGTCAGTTTTAATAATGCCGTGTTATTTTACTATATCATCGGTAACCTGAAACTTGTGTAGAAAAACATTAACAAATTATTTTTCTTTACTTTGTCAAATTAATTGACAGGGGACTTCAACCACCCTGATATCTGTTGGAGGGATGGTATGGCCCAGAACAAGCAATACAGAGAGTTCCTCGATTGTATGGAAGACAACTTCCTTCTGCAAGTAATAGAGAAGCCAACAATGGGAGGTGCCATGCTGGACCTCATCCTCACAGACAGGGAAGGCCTGGTTGAAAATGTGATGCTCCAGGGCAGCCTTGATTGCAGCGATCTGGATATGAGGAAGAAATTCTTGATTGTAAGGGTGGTGAGGCACTGGAATGGGTTGCCCAAGAAAGTTGTGAATGCTCCATCGCTGGCAATGTTCAAGGCCAGGTTGGACAGAGCCTTTGGTGGCATAGTTTAGTGTGAGGTGTCCCTGCCTATGTTAGGGGTGTTGGAACTAGATGATCTTAAGGTTCTTTCCAGCCCTAACTACTCTATGATTCTATGATCACGAGATGGTAGAGTTCGAGATCCTCAGGACAGTGAGAAGAGTGTGCAGCAAGCTCACTGCCCTGGACTTCAAGAAAGCAGACTTTGACCTCTTCAGGAACCTGCTCAGTAAGATTCCATGGGATATAGCCCTAGAGGGCAGGGGGGCCCAAAGCTCTTGGTTGGTATTCAAGGATCACCTACTACAAGCTCAGGAGAGTTGCATCACCACTAGAAGGAAGTGCTGCAGGAGGGCCAGGAGACCTCTTTGGATGGATAAGGAGCTGCTGAGGAAAATCTGAAGGAAAAAAGAGGCTTATAAAAGTCTGAAGCAAGGAGAGGCAGCCTGGGAAGAATACAGGGATGTTGTCTGGGAAGCTAGGGACCAGGTTAGGAAAGCTAAGACCCACTTAGAATTAAACTTGGCTAGGGATATTAAGGATAACAGGAAGGGATTCCATAGGTACATTGCAAATAAAAGACAGACAAAGGACAACGTGGGCCCCCTCCAGAAGCTATCGGGAGAACTGGCTACCCTGGCTTTGGAGAAGGCTGAGGTTCTTGATGACTTCTTTGCCTCAGTCTTCACTGGCCAATGCTCTGACCACACCATCAAGTCATGGAAGGCAGATGCAGGAACTGTGTGAATGAGGACCCTGGGCCCACTGTAGGAGAGGATCTGGTTTGAAACCACCTTAAGAACCTGAACATATACAAGTCCATGGGACCTGATGAAATCCATCCGCGGGTCCTGAAGGAGCTGGCAAATGAAGTTGCTAAGCCACTG
>JAOEHX010047584.1:0-16107 GCA_025448015.1 Bolborhynchus lineola | reverse complement strand
CCACCAGCCCCAAGCACTGGTTCTTCACAGACCAGAGCAGAGCAACCCACAATCAAACATGTCAATGTCACATTAATTCCACGGTCTCCCACCTGATCCCACTGCTGCCGATAACCAAAGAGCAGGAGCACCGGGGACGCATCCTGTATCTCTCCACAAATGCAGCTAGATGCACTTCTAACCTCACTTCTGACTACTCTGGTGGCTGAAAAATGGTTCATCACAAACATTTCTGATCCATAAATCACGCTGCATTCTATGTCTAAGAATAACAGGCACACGGAGCTATCACAGGGAATAAGTGCTAAGTGGCAAAATCTCTGCAGGACACCAGAGATCCCTTCAGGAGTCAAACTCCACTACACAATGACCTAAATTGCATACTTTGAGAAGCACAGAAACACTTCAGCAAAGGTGGGATCTGCTGCTGCCTTCCTGTTGTGGAAGGCCAGGAGCTTGCTTTAAATGTTCACATGCTCCTCTCCCTAAGGAAACAGCCAAGCAGTGCAGTGAGAACTGAAATCCAACACAAGGAGCCTCATCAGGTACTTTCATATATATATATATTATATATATATATGAAATAAACCACATATAAAATACATATGAATATTCATTTTACTCATGTAGAGTTCAGTTGGAAGGGACCGACGACAATCATCTAATCCGAATGCCTGATTACTTCAGGGCTGGCCAATATACCCTGTATTCTAGACATACATTTTCTTTTTACATGTATATTCTTTATAGTTTTAATATATTAACAGCACACTGGGGCAGCCCAGGAGCTCACCTCAGTAACTGCCCTATCCCTGATCCACAGGAGACACTTTGGGAAGCAGTGGAGAAACAAAGAAGGATCCGCCTTGTATCACGCTGTCCAGTTCTCTGGGGCTGTCCTAAGCATCACCATCAGTCCCAGAGCCTCTGGGCATGTATCACCAGTACCTACCTAACCCTTTCTTTAACTCATTTGTTCTTTTCATGCTCTCAACAGCCCATAGGAAAGGTTTTCCTGGTTCTACACATCTCGTGTGGAAAAGTCCTTCCTTTTATTCTAAGCCAGCAGCCCGGTGAGGCCAGTTCCCTGCTCCTGCCTCCACACGGGATCACCTGCTCTCACAACTGGATTCTGCATGACCCTGTGCTCAGCCACAGCACCCAGCCAAGCTAAAGCTATTCAGAAGAGGCCAAACTGACCCATCTTGCCCCCTCAGCCCTCACAACCACAGGCCACTGGCTCAGGCTTTGCATGACACTGGTCCCAGCCGTGTTCAAAGCCTGGAAGCTCTTGTAATGTGCTCTGGCCTCAGGCTCTCTGTGCCCTGAGCTAGTTCCCACGATGTGTTCTTCAACTGCATCAACCACAGTCATTGTGTTTCATTTCTTTTTCAAGCACTATGTCTGAGGCATCCAACAGGATCTATAGGTATCGCTCGTTTTAACTGCCAGAAGAATGACTTTTAGGCATCAAACGCTGAACAGGGTTACAGAAAGTGGTCATGGGTACAAAAAGGAAACTCTAAAGCAGGTATTAAAATGACATGTAATTGAAATAACTGTTAAAAGCCTGATCACCTCTCTCCCTCTCTTCCAACCCTCACAGTTTAGTCAGCATATTCAAAGTGAACATAATCCTGGATGCTGCTAAGCAGAGATTAATCTTATTTCCTTTATCACCAAATTAGTGTTAAACACAGGAATGGTGTTTGTCCTTCTATGCCTGACAATGGCATTGGAAAGACCATATTCTGACTAAATACTGATATTCCAAGAGAGAGAGAGCAAAACTTTGTGCTGACAAGGTCTGGAAAAGAATAAAGGGAAACTTCTCAGAAGTAACATCACAGCAATTGGGCACATGAGCCCCTTGTCCACCCCTGTGCAAGACCCGGGGATAACTGCAGTGGGCAGCACTGCTGCTTGGCAAGCTCAGCCTGGAGAGGAGCCTTCTTACAAGGGCCTGTAGGGCCAGGCTAAGGGGAATGGCTTTAACCTGCTGGAGGGGAGACTGAGATGAGCTCTTGGGCAGAAGCTCTTCCCTGGGAGGGTGCTGAGGCGCTGGCACAGGGTGCCCGGAGGAGCTGTGGCTGCCCCATCCCTGGCAGTGCTCAAGGCCAGGTTGGATGTGACTTGAAGCACCCTGCTCTATGGAAGGTGTCCCTGCCCGTGGCAGGGGTTGGAGCTGGAGGAGCTGAAAGGTCCCTCCCACCCAAACCTGCCTGTGGCTCTGTAAGCTGTGTTACTGCTGGTAAACTGCCTTTGCAGGAAGGTACACAAGGGGACGCACACGCCTGCAGGACTGGGGTGAGGGAACTAAAAGTTCTTTGTGGCTTCTTGAGAATTACAACCAGGGACACAGTAATGACTCCAAACACTTCCTCCAGGGCATTATTCTTCACACTCAAAATTTACTGGATACTATAAATATGATATATATATATATATAACAGAAATATGGAAAAACTTACTACATGACCTCAACAAATCAATCCTTAGTCACTACCTGTCAACACTGATTTTAATACCTCACTGCATTAGAACCTCACAGTCACCATTCTCAGTATTTAAAATAGCCCAGATTTTCTCTACAACCTTGATTAGGGGGGCAACAGAGCTTGCTGGGGTGCATTACTGACATAACTATATAGAAACTATTTGCTCTTCCTCGCTGTCACCTCTATCCAAAGCTCTGAGAAAGCACAGTAGGATGGCAAATTAATTCTTACCTAAAAAATACTTAAGACTTTGGCTTAAAATGTTGCTCCTGAAGCAGGTGTGACAAGCAGCCAGTGGCACAAGCCCACCTGGCTTGGAGTGGCCCTCTTTAGTAATGTGACAATTCAGCACTGCCAGACCAGAGTAGCTTTACCTGGAATTCTTCTTGCTGAGTGCTTTAAAGCTTCCTAGACTGCTAGGAGAGGAGGTGGAGGGTCCCTCTGGATGAACTGGCAGCAAAACGCAGCCTTTGAATGGTAGGAAATAAAGATGCTGGAGAAGCCTTTAGAGGAGTCTCGGAGGGGAAAACGTAATACAGACCTCGCTCACGTGAAGCTCCTTTATCTCATCTTTTCTCTTTATCTTATCTCTAAGTGATAACCGGCGCCGGCAGCCGAGGTGGTGCTGGGCTCTTACCAACGTGTGCCGCTTCATGTGCTCCCGGCGCGTGAACTTCTTCCCGCAGATCTCGCAGGGATAGGGCCTCTCTCCCGTGTGGGATCGCATGTGTCTCTTCAGGATGCACTGGTGCATGGCAGAAAAACTGCAGTAGGGGCACTTGAACTTCTTCCTGATGACTGTGAACTCGTTGACTGTAAGAGAGCAAAGCAAAAGATGCTGATTAAGAAAGGTCAGTCTTCCCATGTACTGTTTCACTATTGAACTGGTTCACCGTGAAATCACGACTGCAGCCCTCAATCATCCACAGTGTTTTGAATCTTTATATTACTGCACTCATGTTAGTAAAGAACTCAGAGTACTTTCATCAGAGAAGCTTTTGAACAAGTCAACACAGGAACATCCAGCAACAGCGGGTAACGCACACTGCCCAGTGCTCACGAAATGGTAAGCAACAATGCCAAGTAACTCTGTGATTCTTATCATAAGGAATTATCTTATGTATCAAGATCTAAACCTCTAACACTATTATTTGTGGAGGGAGCAGATAGCTGTGAGCAGCAAACCACAAACACAACACCCCTGAAAGCTCATCCAGTTCCAACCCCTGCCATGGGCAAGGACACCTTCCACAAGAGCAGCTTGCTCCAAGCCCCATCCAGCTTCCATCGTGGTTGATGGACTTTGTTCTGCCCCCTTCAATTGTACTTTGCTGAGCTAGAAAAGGGAGACCTCAAAGCCTCTCTGACACAGTTGAGTCTTTTCTTCTTGCCATCTCCATAGGAGCTGCTGGAAGTGGCCCCAAGGGATGTACATGGTACAGACAGCCCAAGGGTCTCATTTGCCAGGGAAAATACTAACATTGATACTAAAAATCAATGCAAGCACCTGGGCCATGGCTGCAATACTGACACCAGGGAAAGCACTAAGCAATATCTTATTCCCCGTCAGTAAAGATCACTCTCTGTGATCAGGCAGACTCCTGAAGGGCTGGTTTCAAGTGGCTCTGCACCTGCACTGCTTTAGGAAACTCCCAAAGGAAATACTTTAATGGGGCCTGATGCCCAGAGGAAGCTCTGGCAGATACCTCATCAGCCCTGCTCATACCTATAGCCTTCTGTACAAGATTTACTTACTGTTTTACTCCTCCTCTTTTATATTACAGGAAAAGAACCTGTTGCTTTATCTTCTCCTTTGGATTTGATGCCCCCTTGTCTACACAACCAGAGGCAAGGAGCTCACTTTCTCCAGTTCTACAATGCAAAGCTGTATATGAGAAGCATGCTTCCAGTCTCATCTATCCTACTGTTATTAGTGACAGGCCACACACACACAGTCCCAGGATCTCTATAAACCTCTTACTACAGACAAGGTAAGGAAGCTGTAAACTGATCGAGGGGGGTCACGAGGGGACGTGTAACCTCCTTCCTTCAGCCCTAGGCCATGCTGGTGCTACCCAACACCACAAACACAGTGTGGACCACAGCAAGTGGGACAAACGGCTCCACAAGCCAGGTTTAACCACGTCATGCTGGAAAAAACTGACGTGGAGATCCCAACAGCAACTGGATCCTAAGATTATGAAGGAAAAGTGCTTTAGAGAAGGGAATAAGAACTAAGCCAAGTGAGAAAACTCTGGCTTCCCAACCCACAGGAGCCAGCCCTGATGTGACACAGAGATGCCTCCCAAAGCTCTGCCTCCCAGCAGGAATGGGCAGGACAGAGCCACACCAGACCCATTCCCTCTCTACAAGCACAAAGGCAGCAGGATCCAGCCAATCTCTCTCAGCCAGCTCTCCATAGGAAACAGCTTGCCAAGAAACTCTCAAGCCCACCTTGTGCACAAGCAAGCGTCGCTCGTTTTGGTCTCCCTGAGATGCAACAATGCGAGGAGTAAGAACTTTCCTGAACACCTCCAAAGATCAGCTGGAGAAGCTGCTTTATCCTCCCAGCCCTCTCCCATGTTAAGGAATCAATCCTACAATGCTGAAGCTCAAGCTGCTGACAGGCAGTGCTGCCCTCGGACCAGCTGGGAAGCACCACACTTCATTACACTACTTGCACAGTGACTATAAGCCTGGTTTGCATGTAAATATATAGCAAGAGATATAGAAATAGGTAATCTTTTATAAAAATACCTGATTTTCATAGAATAAAAAAGGCATTACAGGAAGAGTACTCTCCAGGGACTGACTGCGTACGCACACCCTACGTTACATCAGATCTGCTGTGTAAAGCCTCTTCTCAGTTTCAACGTCACAGTCTGGCTAACTTACATGATAGAAACCACAGCCATGCTCCAGTGTATCTCTTAGAAAAGACAGTATCAACAAATACAGAAGCCTTGAGACAATTCTCAGGCCCAAACCATGTCCCCTGTGTTCCACATGCGAACAGGCAGCATGGTTTTCTCTGTTCAGTGCATAGAAACCCAGGCTTCCTACAAAGCTCACAGGGCTGAGCACCCCAGCACTGCCACAGCTCTCCATCTCCAGATGAAACGTCTGGCTTGTCTAATGGACACAGCACTAGAGCAGAACTCAGCAGACTGAACTCTATTATTAAGGCTATTGCTAACAAGCTGAGGTATGTCATTTTTCCAGGGAATACAAGATAAAACATCACCATTTCTTTTATAAAGCACTTTGAGATCTACTCATAAGTAGTTTGAGGTCGTATAAGCAAGCACACAGTATGATCACACCAGTAAAACAGCCAGAGTGCCCATTATATGGGCTGACCCAAGTTATCACTGCACACAAATCACACCATGGCTGCAGTTACACAGTGCCTGGACCCAGCATGTTACCCCCTACTCAGCTTTGGGGAGTTACTCTCTAATATTACACCTGTGGTAGGTTTATTTGCAGCATGAGAACAATGAATCAAGTTGCTTTTCCTAGTTTAAGTGTCTCACACACACAATAGGAGCTATAGGTCCTCAGGATCCCCAGTTTGTCCTATACTGTCCCAAAGCCCATGCAGCAGGGCAGAGCCTGGGTAACACCTTCATGTGGCTACTGAGGTTCTTCCGTGTACCAAAGCCCTGGCCACAGGAGAGACAGACACAAGCACTCGAGTGCACAGACATAAAGTGCCTGTTTAAGTCTGTCTTGTCTCGAAACAGCTTGGCACAGTTAGGACACTGCATCTTCTTACAGTGGAAGTGGATGGTCTTCTCGTGCCGATCCATGTTGGATTTCAGAGTGAAGGTGGCAGGGCACTGGGAGCACTGGAAGCGGGAGAGCGGGTTGGGAAGCACTCTGTCAGTGAGGCCAGGCCGGGGGCAGTCAACCAAGTCCAATGGGAAAAGCATGGAGAAGGCGTGCTCATGGATGTGCTCCTTCAGCTCTTCAGCACGCTGGAAAACCCTCCTGCAGAAACCACAGGTCAGCCTCTTGGCGAGGCTGGAATCCTGGGAGAGGCCATCAGTGGTTCCATCCATGTCTTCGGATCTGGAGAAACTCGTATCTAGAATAGAAACAGAGACGCACGAACAGATCAGGGTCTGTAAATGTGTAAAACAATGATAGGTTTCAAACATGTTTTTCTCTCTGCTTACCTGAATCTGAGTTATCAAACTGCCAAAGTGCTAAAAGTCCATCATAAGCGGCCTGCAAATGGAAAGCACCCTGGAGTTAAGGCAAGCATTTACAAGAACACATCTCAGTGTCAGTGCTCAGAACCCCATCTTACCTCTGCCTTCACCCCTCCTTCAAGGGAGGCTCATCACTTCTCCTGGTCACCAATCTGCCTTTACATGGCTCTCACTCTCAAAGCAGCCAAGTTAATGGGTTGTATTTTGCAAGATTTGGTGTTTGGAAGAGAGTAAGCAACACGCTCTTTGGGTCCTGGGTAACTACTTGGCTCCCAGCCTCACTAAGCATCCATAGCTCCCACTCTGGCCAATGAACAGAAAATCTCTAGCAGATACAACAAAGTTCCCCCTTAGCCCTACACAGTCACTTTTTCTTTCCCCATAGAAACCAACCACCTTCTGCATTAACTCTCTTTATGCAGTGCTTTCTGGCACTGCTGATGCAAATGCTCAATAAAAGCTGACTGTTAGGTTTCATACAGCATTTGCAGTGCACAGGTGTGTGGCAGATGGCAGCCCTCTATGGGGCAGAGGCGTGATGCAGCCTGGGCAGCTCTGCTGCGGGTGGGCAAGTGGCCGTTCTGAGCAGCTCCCTTTGCTCTGAGATGACTACAAGGGAAAATCTGTGTTTCCATCCATTTCTTTAATGGAATTATAGCATCATTCCAAAATACAAAGACTAAGAAAGGCCACAGAAAGCTATGAATTTGATGTCAGAGTGCAATACAGAAGCCAACCTGCTTCCATCCCACTTCAGGCAGTTAGAAGAAATACGAGAGGTGGGCAGTGGATAGCTGTGGTCTCGGCTATCTTGAGGCCATTATTATGTTCTTGCACGCTATGTTTTGCAGACAAAAGGATTCACAATAAAAAGGGCATGTATCCTCCAAAACCACTGTTGTGAATGCAACTTCTGCTGAGGAAAGGCACAGAGGCTAAACCGAGAACAGCACCAGCCCTGACCTCAACAGACTTCCTATTAAAACCAAACCAAAACGAACAGATTGAAGTGTGAGACATTAGGTTTCTCAAAGCACTCTCACGTCCCAAAACCAGGACACCCCAAAACAGGGAGAATTCAACAGATACCTTTGCACTTCAGTTTGTTGCCATTTCCCACCCCCCCTCCCCGCACCCCATCTTACCTGGGTGGAGGAAGGCACCTCTCCTTTTGCCACGGTTTCTGGTGACATGCCACCAGAGGAGCAGGCCTCGGGGGGGCTCTGAGTGGCAAGGTGTGATGAAGGCAGCGGGGGAGATGGTGCTTCCACTTTGCCATCACTTTCGCCCCTTGGACGATTCAAGTTGGTGCCAGGCCCTGGGGAACACAGGAAACGAATCTCACCCACGTGCACCAGCACCAGCTGGTGGCTTTACACCAGGCCTCCAAAGGGTATCTTCCATCAGCGGGAGGAGGGAATGCAGCAGGACACTGATGCCAGAGGCTTCGTTGTGCTTGCTGTGTTAGAACCACCTCCCCACCCTAATGCCTGGTGTGTGTGCTGGTGTCACCCCGTGTGGCACCGTCACTAAGAGAGTCCATAGGGAGAAAGAAGCACAAACAGCCAGAGCACCGTTTCAAACCCATTTCAAGCTTTAAGTAACATACACGGAGATTTGATTCTACTACTGACTTGCTTGAAACTTGATGGCAAAGCTCCAGAGCTCCAGATTTGACCGCAGTGTATTTCCTATATACTGTCAATCCTTGATCTCAAAGTGCTTTACAAAAGATGGGGGGGAAAGCATTGCTTTCGTTCTCTGGTGACCGAGCGTGGAAGTGCGGATACTTGTACAGAACTATTCAGTGATACCTGACAGTCAATAGGTTCCAAAACCCTACCATAGATTAAAAAGGTGAACATCATTTGCCTGCCTCAAACAGAAGCTGTTGCAGCAGTCAATCTGTAGCACCCATCAAATGGTAAATGCTATTCCACAAACTGCCCTGCTAATCCACAACACATCTAAATACAAGCGAGGAGCATGTACTGGAGAGCAGCAGATGTTACAGACTGTTAAACAAACTTTAACAAGTCCTTGACTGAAGGTTGGAACAACATATTGAGCAGGTCATTACTTCCGAAAGGCAAGCAGGCAAAATCAGGAGCAAATATGGCATCAAAGGAAACAAATGCCTATTTAAAGCACTCGATGCCCTAAAGGCTGTTCTATTTGTCACACAAAGGAGCCTGATTGAGACCTTTATGGATATAAACCCCACACTTTAATGCAGCTACAAATAACAAGTTTATTCTATGGCCAAGTACAATACACTGTGATCTGGGGCACAACAAAGGTTTCTGAATGCCAGCAATCCCAACCCCAACTTTGTATCAGCTCCCAAAGGAAACTGCTCTCGTGCCACCGGCTGGGTGTTTGATGTACCTTCCTCTGCTTTGATCCCAGATGGAGATCTCACACAACTTGGTTAACCCTGTTCAAGTGAACAATACTTCACGTTTTCGTGCTGGTGCTGCTCACTTGGGGCTGGTGTAGTTTAAAGTCAGGACAACAAAATGCTAAACCCCCATGAATTCATCAGTAATTCCCATTAGAAACCGTGACTCCAGGTCCACAGCAGAATTCCTGCCTGGACATCCACATATCCCTGTTTTCCCACACACACATCCCAAATGGATTCCAACCTCCCTGTTTACATTGAAGCTACACACTTGTGAGTACAGAGAACTCAGAGGCATCTCTGGGTTGCACATCATCAAACAAAGGGTGCTTTAGCACACAGTAAAGATAAGCCAGTGGGGTCTGGTTGGAGCAATTCTGTATTAGCACCTTTACAGATTAATAGAGGTTCCTAGGAAACTACACACACATCTGAAAGCTTAAAGGAGGAACAATAAACTCCATCACCCACCGTGAGTCACAAAGATGTTCAACACAACAAAGCACAAAGCTGATTTTTATATCAATAGTTAGTATTTATTTGGTTTCAACAAGTGCAGGTAACACAAGAGGAAAAAAGCCATATAAATGGCCCACACGTTGTACATGAGAACGCAAACAGCACCTGGATTTATCCCACTGTCCCATTCTAATACTGCAGAAACCTTCCTCCCCTCCTAAATTTGTACTGAAATGGATTTTAATGACAAGCGTTTTAACTTCTCAATCAGAAACCAGCTCTGCATACGGATGACGCTTTGGTTTAAGGATATTCCTATGAACATGGGGTTATCTGGAGAGGAAACTGAGGAAAAGAGAACAACAAAGGTTATTGTAGTGCTTAAAATCACATCCATTCGCCCATAAAGCTTCACGTACCAGGTACAGAAATTCCATGGCAAACTGAACCCCTTCAACTCCCCCTTGGGGCTGTTGACCGCTGGGTAAAATGTATTCCTTCACCACGTGGTGCCAGTGGAAGCAGTTGGCTTCAATGAACCACTGCCTAAAAATAACGTATTAGCTGGTTTGCCCAAAGAAAAGGGCTCTGTGTACCATGCAATCACTTGGCCAGCGAGCTTCATAGGAATTGCTTCTATAAACAGTTGCAAGAGGGTAAACAGGAAAAGCCAAACTTAGACATATAAAAAAGTAGGCAATGTGCTATTCTGGAAACATGTTCGAGTCGCCCTTCAGGGGAGCCAGGCACCCCCAAAGGAGAACAAGGACATGAACTGAGCAGCTCGGTTGTTAATGAACACTGAAAGTCTCATTCTCTTGATTATACTTGGCAAAAGCAGCTAAAAAGAGTCAACTAAAGCCTTTGAGACGTCAGTGGCTGTGGTGTAACCATCCCAAACAATGCTGCCAAAGTTCAGTACCACAAGTGAAGTAAGACACACGTGATGAAGCCAAGGAGCTCAGGAGGAGAGCAGCACAGGATAACCTGGTTTTACAGAGAGAGCATGAAAACAGAACCTCTTACAATGGCTTATCTGAAAGACCCCCACAGCAAACCGGGCAGGTTCAGTAATGAATGGCTCCCAAGCCAACATCAGTGTTACCCATGAGTAACTTACACGGCCTTCTTTGCTGCAAAACCCACATGTTCTTTAGGTTTCCAACAAGCCCATGGATAACATCAGCCTTGATCATACACTGTGAACAGCAGAACTCTCAGAGTTGCAGGTTGTCTACAACTGTGTTACCCAAATAGCAAGCTACTTAAATTATCCCTCCACACTTCAAATGAGTTTGAACTGGTTTCCTTTAGATATGCTGCACTTCTGTTTGACTAAATCACAGTGACACACCAGCCCTCACACACCCCAGGCTTGGTCTCCAATCAGGAGAATGTGAAGTAATCTCACACCTCAAATGACCATTAAAACATACAATGAATTAGGAAAGAAGCACACAGGGTAAAGGGAAAACTTTGGGGTTTCCTCTTTTAACACACACAGTGACCTGGAGCGTGAGATGCCCTCCAGACACAGCTCATCCCACTTTTACCATGTAGAATAAATACACTTTTCAGCTCTCTCCACTTCCAGTAAGTGTTGCCTCCAGAGAAGACAAATAAACCCAAGCACTGCTCCTTGAGTTGGTTACTGTAGTGCCTCACAAGCACACACAAGGACAATCCTGTGACAGCAGTTAAGGTCAAACCCACAGTTTTAAACCCAAAAGAGATTGATCGCTTCGAATTCCTGAAATCAGTGTTTCCTTTTCAAACGTGACAGATGAAAACTGTGCTGTTTTGGATTTAAAAAGCAATAAAACCTTTTCCTTGCCCTGCACTCCTGCCTACTCCCCCCACCTTTTTCTTCTTAAATATAACCCAGGACTTAAAATGACTCAACATCCTCAAATTGTGTTTGAAGCTGAATGTGAAAAACACAGAGCTAGCACCAACCCAGACTGGGCTTTTAGATCTCCACAACCTTCTTACACCTCACTTTACTGTTGCTTTACATGCTGAGGGTTCTCATTAAACTGATGTCCTATTGTATTCATACTGACCACTTAAAAGCGAATATTAGAGCAGAATGTCTTTTGTAAGTGGTTAAAATGAATTGATAACTGAGTTTGAATAAGATGAATGCAAAGTATGTCCCTTAACTTCATCCTTCTGTAAAAATCCTTGTACCAAGGCACAGTCCCATCCATGCTCTGGTGTGAGAGCTACAGACCAAGTGACCTGGCTTCTGTTTGCCTCATGCAGTCCGCTTTGCTCCCATAAAGATGAGATCACTGGAGCTGAGCTGATGAAACTGAAGCCATAGTGAGCGGACAGGAATAGGGACCTCAGACATAGGCTGGAAGGACCTCCTGAGACACTGCACCCATCAATGATCCATCATTCACCTCCTTTTCTAAAGGTACCAAGCTTTATTTTAAACCCTGTTGGTCTCCTGCCATCACCATGCCTGTTCCAAACTCCACTTATCTGGTTGGGTAAGCTCTAATTTCCAGCCCAAATTTGACTCTCTTCTACTCATTTGTCTTTATGCCAAGTGGTGCTCCAGCTTCTAAGTAAAACCTAAAATCCTCCAGTGAAAGAAGGATGATGGATAGAGACAGCCCTGTCGTTACCAACATTTATCATGACAGAGATGACAGCACTGATCTCACCTGTCACGAGACAGAGCTGAACCCACGGTGCATAAATCACCCTCCTGAGCAACCCCTGTCCCGGTGCCAGCTGAGGGCACTCTTCCCACTGCACACAAGCCAGAGGCTGAACTGCTCTACAGGGTCTTTGCTGCTGCACTGCAACAAAAGGATTTTCATCCCAGGAGCCTTGTTTGAACCATCTAAATCTGATTTAACTGGAGATCATCCAGTAAGAAAACTACTGTGGAAGGAAGATGAACACTGCACCAGCCGTTCCCCCCAGCACTTCAGCTGCAGAACAAGCTACAACAACTTTATCTTTTCTCTCTAAACTTAGGAAGATCACTTAAAAAAATACTTTCACTGTTCAGACTGAGAAGTGTAAAGAGATACCAAGACTGACATTACCTGCTGCAGTTATTTCCCTTTATTACACAGCTCAAGCTACCAGTTGACTACTTGGATGGGGCTTGGAGTAAGCTGCTCTAGTGGAAGGTGTCCCTGCCCATGGCAAGGGGTGGAACTGGATGAGCTTTAAGGCCCCTTCCAACCAAACTAGTGTGGGATTCATTCTACGATCCTATAACCATTAAAAGCTATCTATCTTTGGCCACAGTGGATAGGAAAAGCAAAATAAGTGAACTTTTCATTCTATTTAATTGGTTAATTTCCTCAGTATAGATTAAACCAGCCCTTTTCTGCTGGAACCCCAGATGCAGTACTCAGAGAGCCACCGCCTGCTCTGTTTTATGTCCCAGCTTCTGAGGGCATTATTAAAATACAGCATTAATAGTTTTTCTTTCTTTGTGCACTAGAGGATCAAACTACTTTGATTGCAATGAATACAAAAGTATGCTGAAAACTCAGCTGTCCACACCTAACATACACATCAGCCGTCTCCAACACATCACCAGGAGAAAAACCCATTCATTTCCATGTGCAAGTGTACACCACAATCAGTAGCTGCTCATTGGAGAGAGATCTAAAACTAAACAGGAAGAAGTACAGATCCTTCGATGTACAAACCCACAACTGTTCCTACAGACCCAGGAGCAACACTGTCAACATTGAGTCACTTTGGATTCCTTTTTCTACCATAAGGACTCAAAATACTTTGCGTTTTCTTTGTAAGTACCATTGTGCAAACAAATAAACCAAAGCTCTGAGGACAAGGCACGCATACACACTAAATACTTTCTTCCATGGCTTCAGCAGTTAACATTAAAGTTGGATCAATACCCGACTCAGTTTTCATTTTATGGGAAGTGGGATTAAGCAGGACATAAAACTGGATCTAAACAGATCAGCTGCAATAAACAAGCCAGTGACCCGTGTTTTCATCTCACAAACCATTTCCACTGAAAGTGTCAATAAACAAAAAGGAGAGAAACAAACTTACGAGAGAGGGAGTGGGTGCCTTTGGGTAGGTACTCGAAGAGCAGAGAGCTGTCCTCCCCCAGCATGTCTGCTTTCAGGGACAGCAAGCTGTTCTTGCTCATGAGAGCTGCGCGCAGGTTGGCCACGGTGGCAGCCTGGAGCACATCCTCCTTCTCCGGCGTCAGCGGCTGCGGGATGTAGGTGCCCTCCCCGCTGAGGAGTGCTTCCTCCACGCTGCCATAGGGCTCTGAGCGCTCCACTCTGCTGTCAGAGCTGCTGGGCTCCGGCACCGTCACCTCGGCACCTGCGTGGGGAGAGATGCTGTCAGAGAGGGAAAAGGATTCCCGAGACACGGAACATCACAACTTCGGTGCCAGGAAGGAAGGGCAGAGAGCGGTGCAGGACCTCCCCATGAGCAGGAACTGGGAAAACCTTCGTTATTTACTTGAAGTTATGACTTCAGAGTATCTGCTTGAGCTGAAATGACATTCACATGTTAAATCACAGAATCCCAGAGTGGTTTGGGTTGGAAAGGGACCTTTCAGCTCCTCCAGCTCCAACCCCGGCCACGGGCAGGGACACCTTCCATAGAGCAGGGTGCTCCAAGCCCCTGTGTCCAACCTTGAGCACTGCCAGGGATGGGGCAGCCACAGCTTCTCTGGGCACCCTGTGCCAGTGCCTCAGCACCCTCACAGGGAAGAGCTTCTGCCCAAGAGCTCACCTCAGTCTCCTCTCTGGCAGGTTAAAGCCATTCCCCTTGGCCTGTTCCTACATCCTCTGTCCAAAGCCCCTCTTCCAGGTTTCTTAAAGACCCACTCCATGAAGCTATGCTGCACCACCAGCACCTCTGTTAAGTTTTGCCACTTCCTTTAAAAACCAGAAAGCCTCAAAGCAAACAATAAGGAAAAGCCAATCATTAACTGAGTCCTCCTACACCCTGGAGATGGAATACCCCAGGCTGGGGGCTGCAAGCACAGCAGCAGCAACTATGTGAGCTATCAGAGATGGTTTCTCTTTAAAGCAAACCATTTTCCCTCTTCCATCTGTGTTTTGCTTCTTTCATCTCCATCACCAGTTTTAGTACATATCAGCTAAGCAGATGGATTCAATTGTTTTGACTTCTTACATATTTTGCCATCCCTCTGTTACTGAGCGAGCAGCAGACAGGTACATAATACACGTGCTTCTAGGTGATAGTGAAGTGGTATATAAACTAATGCTTCTGCATAAAGGGAAATGAGGAGACTTCAAAAACCTTACAGAAGGTGGCAGAGAAAGTCAATTCTAACCCATTTGAACGGTAACGGAACAGCTTCATCCATCACAGGCGTGACAATACCTCTGCTCCTCACAGCCTCCGTGGCAAATCCCTGCAAAGCACTGGGGCCAGGAAGGGTGTCTGTCAACAGCCCCATGCTGCCAAAGGAGCAGAAGGCAGTAAATCACCTTGTGTTTCCTCCAACCTCCTCCCCTGCCAGCTCCAGATGCTGATTGACAGTTTCCAGACCCGATGCTGCCTGCTGCACACAAACACTAATTGCTAAAACACACGCAGATTAATTGTAACCACAACAAGACCGTAAATGCTCCTCAAAAAGCCAAGAGCAGTGACAGGCAGTGAAATAGAGGCTTTAGAGCTTCTAGTGTTTATAGCTGATGTAACCTAATCAAACACACATTAAGGCCAAATAAATACCCACTCAGTCACACAAGTACTGAAATCCTCACAAAAACCCAAAACTCACAAGTTCCTCTCCTTGGTGCCTCTAAAACCACTTCGTGCTCCTCTCCAGCACCCAACTTCTTTTACTGAGATTTAGGGCAGAATGCTATGAATCAAACGCTCCCATCACTTCCCACTAATCCAAACTGTTTACTACAGCCCTGCAGCCGTATGTAAACCAATAGTAAATGAGCTTTTCTTTTGCCATTACTCAAGCGAGGGCTCATGTGGAGGCCCCCGAGCTCCATCCAAGCCCTCCACAGCTCATTCCTCATCCCGTTGAGGATGGTCCCAGTGACCGCCAGGGCTCCAGCCCTGCTCGCAGGGAATGCTGCTTGGAGCAGGGAGCTGAGCAGGGATTAAGGCTGCTCTGAACCACTGAGCTCATTAGTCTCTTTAGCAAAGAATTATTTTGCAGTTATTCTATTACAGCAGCTGACTTTCCAAACCACAGCAGCTTTAGGGAAGCTTTCCTGGCTCCTTGGCTTCAGTATTTCACTATTTTTCTTTAGTTTCAAATAAAAGACAAGGCTGATTTTTTACAAGGTTGGCAACAGTTTTTCCACACATCTCGAACTCCAAAAGTGATGTTAAATCAGTAAAGTTCTTATTGACACATAACAGCCTAATATAAAAGGAATATAGAAACCTGACCAGAATTGAAGAATCCCAGGCTGCTTCGGGCTGGAAGGGACCTTAAAGCTCCTCCAGCTCCAACCCCTGCCACGGGCAGGGACACCTTCCATAGAGCAGAGTGCTCCAACCCCTGTGT
>JAOEHX010047583.1:0-17260 GCA_025448015.1 Bolborhynchus lineola | reverse complement strand
GACACTCTGCCGTAGGGACACAGGGCCATGAGAACACAGTGCCATGGGGGCATTCTGCCATGGGGATGCAGTGCCATCGGGACACACTGCCGTGGGGTCCCAGTGCCATAGGGACACACTACCAGGGGGCCCCAGTGCCATAAGGACATGCTACCAGGAGGTCCCAGTGACATAGGGACATAGTGCCATGGGGATACAGGGCCATAGGGACACAGTGCCATGGGGACACTGCCCTGTCTGCAGCCAGCACAGCGGAGGGGACAGTGCGAACACATGGGCTGGGACAGGACGGGGCCATCCCCATCCCTCCCCTCCCTGCCCCAGCAGTTCCACTCCACATCCCAAGCCCAGCCTGATTATCCCGAATCCACATCCCAGCCGGCGGATAAACAAAGCGTGTCTGGTCCCTGCAGCCGCTGCAGACCCTCCCCTGGGTCCTTACATATTCCAACAGCGCTTCACACTGGGACCATCCCGTCATTAGAGGGTCATTTGCAGGAGCTGTCAAGCGATGTGTGGGGCTAACCCCTGGCAGGAGGCAGCTGCACCCAGAAACCTGGAAATCTGAGCTCCGGAGGGAATAAACCCGAGAGATTTTGCCTTTTCCTCGATGGATTTGCTGCTTCCATTGGAAAACTGCAGGTCTCACCCCCAGCCCTTTGCCCTCCTCCAGCTCTATCTTTGCAATCTCTGCCCCTCCATCAAGCCTGACTGAAACCCAGCAGCGGGTTCAGATGTTGTTGTAGGGCAGGGAGAGGCCGTTCCCAGTGGAAAAATAAAGGCTGAGATTCCAGGGCTGTAAGGAAAACATCAAAGCGTGGATGTTGGTGATAATAAAGCTGTGCTTTAGGCAGGGTGAGCCCGGTTTAGTCTTGGAGCACGGATCTAATCTCGGAGCAGAGCGATGCTGCCCAGCCCTGCTCCTGCCCCAATACACATTGAGAGCATGGCTGGGAAAACAGGGGCATGGAGCTGGCTCCCGGTGCCTAAAGGGGCTACAGGAAACCTGGAGACGGGCTTTGGACAAGGGACGCAGGGACAGGACAAGCGGAATGGCTTTAACCTGATAGAAGGGAGACTGAGATTTAGACAGGGCTTGGAGCAAGCTGCTCTGGTGGAAGGTATCCCTGCCCATGGCAGGGGTTGGAGGCTGGAGGAGCTTTAAGGTCCCTTCCATCCCTTTCCATTCCATGGCTCTGTTTCTGGCACTCCAAGCTTGGCCAAACTGCACCACTCGCACCAAGAGGCTGAGGAACTGCCTTTGCCATGGGCTGAAGCACAGGAGGGGATGCAGCAGTGTGTGTGTGGCTGCTGTGCACAGCTGGGATGCTCCAGGGAGGTCCGAGGGGACAAAGTGTTGGCTTTGTCCTTACATTTCCCATCCCTGCCCCTTTCTGTCTCGTGCAGGGCGCCCGCATCCTGCTCCGCATCCCGGGATGAACAATACCTGACCCTGTGCGCCACTTGTACACGTGTCACCACGGCCCTTTGATAAAGCCCTTGGGTCTGTTTGTTCATGCTCTTTCCTTGTGTGTCCAGAGCAAACTGTGCCTGCGTTTCACCCCGATTGCGTGCTGCTGCTCCTCCAAGGTACAGGACACAGGCAAGGCTCCATCCTTTCCATGCCAGCACATAGGGATGCTGAAGCCAAGCCACCTCCGGGAGGGCAATGAGATGCTCCCCTACCCGAGGGCTTTTAGCAGCGAAACCGCATTGAGAAACTGGTGCAAAACCTAGGAACAGACCCATCATAGACTAATTTGGGTCCAAACCCACCCGGGATGAAGGATAACGAACGGGAGCAGGGGATGCTGAGACCCCACACCACGAGCACTTCAAGGCACCGGCTCGGGGACAAATTGCACCCATGTTCACACGTTCACAGCTTCCCTCTGCCTCCAGCACCGCAGCCCCAGGGCCCTGCTTTGGGAAGCCTGCGGGACTCCTTGGCCCTGTTGGGCCCCCCCCGGGTGCTTTGCAGGGTGCTCATAGTCCTTTGGAATTATCGGCTCTGAATTGCTGTCGGAGGCACCTGGCGCTTTGATACTGCCCCAGATCTACATAAGCCACAGATACCGATGCAAAGGCACGGGTAAAACACTTCACACCTCCAGCACTTGTTATCCCGACTGCTGGGTGGGAGGGAATGGGATTTGAAAGCATTACTTGCAATAGCTGACAAGCCAAACAAGCCAGGCAGATGCTTTGGTACCTGGTAAAAGGCTCCGGATCACACCCTGGCCATTGCGGGTCAGAAACTCACAGCAAGGCTGAAAACAGTTTGTTTCACCCTAGGATGGGCAGCCCAATGGGTACCAGCATCATGTTCCCATCCCAGCTTCACCACAGCAGGGCCCTGCCCAGTAAGTACCAGGTCTCAGAGCATCCCATCATAAGGACAAGCAGCAAGCTGCACCTTAACCCTTTTTCAGTGCTCTAGAAGTGGATAAAGTGGGTGTCACAGCTGTGGAAGGGTATTTCAGGAGAGTAAAAAGGGTAAAAGCCCAACCTTTCCCAGCGAAACCCATTCACCAAGGAGAACATCAGGACAACTCTTCCATGCTCAAGCAACCATCACATTTTGGTTAGGACAGAGCAGGAAAAGAAGCCCCAGCACTGAAAACAGACTTAAATGACTGCTTTCCCCAAACTGACTGGCTTTGGATGAGTTCCTATCAATACGGTTTAAACCCAAATCTGGTGCTTCCCAAGGAACGGGAGCTGGAGGTCGCTGTGATGAGCAGGACCCATCAGCCCCACAGCAATCTCTCGTGCCATTTCCATCCCCAACCATGAATGCAGCAGGGAGGAGCAGCCCCAGCAGTGATCACAGCTCCTCTCTCCTCATACCAAACCCCAGCTGCTGGGCTGGAGTTGCAAGACTGATAACGCAGCACCAATGGGTTCCCATTAAGGTTTCAGAGAAAGGCTTCATCTTATCTGCAAGAAAGGCAAGTTTATCTGCAGCAATCGCTTTGTGTCGGCTTCTTCTGTCACTCATTAGTAAAGGCTTTTGTGTCATAATGCCACAATTGAGCTTCATTAGCAGGTATTTAAGTGCTATCTGCACAGACACTCATTGCCCTTTAGGAAGTCTGAAGTTCAAGTCCTGCCTTAATCTGCAATTCTCCTCTTGAGCTGCCTCCACCACCACTTGAAAGCAGCCATGCAGCACTGGTAGAGACTGCTCCAAACACGGTTGTTACACCACACTGAGACCAAAAGCACTTGCTTGGGAGGCCCAAATTGAACCCTCTCACAGTAAAATCACTGTCTCGGATGGGAATTCCCCTCTCCAAACCAAGCAGGTTTATTCCCAGCTTCCCACTTGGAAGCAGAAACCCTCTCTGGAGTGCTCAGCTCCAATTAAACCGATTTCAAGTGCCTCCACCTGCACCCTGAGCCCTGGAGGGTGAGAACAGAACCATCCGGATGGGCTTTGTTGAGTGCAGAAGCAGACTCAGTGCACACAAACCCCCTGCATTGACCATGCACTGATTACATAGGGGACACACAGAGCTGCTTTGCCAAGAGACCTTGAGGCATCTCTGCCTTGCAGGGGAAAGCAGTAGCACAGTGCTCAGCTGAGGCTCTACTGATGGCTCTTCCCACAACAGGATGGTGGTTCCCTGCTGGAAGGAATAAAGGACAAGGAACCCAGGTTTATTGCATTCACCTCCATAGCAGGAGACTCCAAGTGATGTTTATTTCTCCCTTGTATTGCATTTCAGTATCTTTTACAGTATTAAAATGATTAACAAAAGCATGAAACTGGAACCAAAATCATTGAGAGTGTCTCCTCTGGCACTCTAAGGCCCATCATCAGCTGGGGCTGCGCTTGTGTATTCGCACCCATAGGGAGGCTGAGGCTCCATCCTTGTGACACACATTCCAAAGGGAATAAACTGCCTTTCCCAGGAAGCAGGAAGGCACTCAAGGCATGGGCTACTGTTAAGCCTGGCTGGTGGCAATCCTCAAGACAAGGTCCTGGTGCTTCACTGGATAAAGCACTCTCAGGGCACGTGCTTTAGATGTCCATGTCAAACTGCTCTTCCTCACCTGCTGAGAGGAAGAAAAACCACCAATGAGTCCTCCAAGCTTCACATTAGATACCAAAACTATGATTGGATACAAGAGCTATGATTGGAGAAACAGCTCTGCTTCAGGAACGGGGCAGTTTGGACTCCAAATCACCACCCAGCCATCAAGTTTGATATGAAAACCATCATGCACAAGCAAAATGGAAGCTCTGTCTGCAGAAGGGATCTTACACACGTAGGTAGCAAAGATGTCCTTAAACCAGTTCACTTCTACCTCTGGATATCCTTGTGAAAAGGAATGTAAAGGATAACAATCACCGGTACAAGCATCTGTGACCAAGACACAAAAGCACATTTCACACTTGCTCTGTACCCAGGCAGTTGGACAGGATGCCAGCGTGAGCAGCAATGATGCTCCATGGCAGCGGGTTGGAAATGGATGAACTTGAGGTCCTTTCCAATCCAACCCATTCTAGGATTGCTCAAGAGCAATGTTCATTGGTGGTGCTACTACAGAGCCTTCATTGAAGTGCTGATGTGCACTAAGTGGCTGACAAACTCTGTTCTGCAGACTAACCTCCACCTTGCTCACATGCACACATGAGAGCTTCTGCTGAAGCCACAGTGATGGGTACATGGAACAAACAGCTACAAAACAGGTATTAGAGCCTGGCTACATAAACGGAGCTCTCTCATACACCTTGGTGTTAAAACCAAGCAGAAGAGATTTCCAGCTCAGGTTGATCCTAAAAGCCCTGAGCAAATCCTACTGGGAACTGCAATGCAAACTCAGAACTGCAAAGGAGCTGCAAACCAGTCCTGGATAGAGAGATGCAGCAGCAGCTGCACCCACGGTCCCACCGCTGATCCAGCAGCATCATTAAGTGATTATAACAAATACCATCTGCAAAGTCCCAATCCTGGGACCACAGCAGAACCTAATCCATGAGAACCTCATCACCTGGGAACACCAAGCACATGGATTTGACCAGAGGTTCTCAGGGACCACTTCCATAGGGATTCCTGGCTCCATTCCCTGAGTGAGCTCTGGAGCCAGCACTGCTCCTCCCTGGTGTTGGTGCACACACCGACCTGCGCTCGCTTTCTCATCACAGTTTTGGACATGGTTGTTCTCAATCTTCAACTCCTCCACGTTTGGGCTTGTAACGCCTGGAATGTCGGGAAGGTCAGAGGGAGGCGTTTTGGCAACCGGGGAATTGCGGCATTCCATCAGGAACTTACGGTCGTAAATCATCCTGGTACCTGGGGGCAGACAAGAACGATGTCAGCTGCTGGTGTTCTGCACACAGTACAGATGGAGGGGGGGTAAAGCAACAGCAGGAGCCACATTTAAAGCTATTAAGCACTTACTTCGTTCATTTTATGCTACCTTAGAGCAAGCCACGTGCCATTAACACTGTGTTTGCTACGGAAAGGTGTGAATCGGGTACCTGAGCCAATGCTGTAGAGAGAACACAACTCCAAACCCCACACTGCACGCAACAGATCCATCCCCCTTCCATCTCAGCGTCACAGCAGCACCCAAAGGAAATGGGAATAAACTGAATTTAGCTTCTGCTCACCAACATCACAGGCATTTGAGCTGTCAAAGGCTGGGAACTGCAGACACAAGCACACAGGAGGCAGGATGTGGCAGTGCCTCCCCCTCACTGCCCAGGGGTCTGGTTTGGGTACCAGGCATTCAATGCTTCAACACAGGCAGCTGTTAGTGCCTGTTTTCATGGGTAACAGCCCACTCTCCCTGCCCTGTGTAGAACAAGCCAGCTCCAGTGCATTGCTCTGAGCCTCCACATGGATTTCTAGGAACACCACTGGACTGAACAGCCTGTTCTTTATAAAGGAATTGCATTGGAAGGCGCTCAAAAGCCACACACAGGAAAGACAGCCCTTCAAACCAACCTCAGCCTTAACCCATGAAGTCCTGGAAAGAGATTTGTTCTTCACCAGGAAGAAGCCTGCAAATTCCCTGGATCAAGCCCAGACTGCTCTGCTCCTGTTCCAGCAAGTGGGAAAAGCAGCTTCTCCTTGGGCACTCCCTGAGAAGCATTAACTAAAGGTACACAAGCACAGGCAAACAACCTCCCTGTTACATCCATCCCAGAACATTCAACTCACTGGGTTTTGAAGCATGGCTATAAAAGAATGTAACTGGGATTTTGGAATGAGATCCCAAAAATGCTGAAACCCTTTTCATCCATGACTTTGGAGTTGTTTCCTTAGATCCAAAGGCAGATCTGACCCAGCACAGACCTGTGCTGCAGCAGTGAGCAGCACTGGAGAAGGCAGGCAGCCAGGCTGTGAGCTGTGCGACATTCCTGGGAGGTGCATGGAAGAGAACAGGGCTTCCCAGAACTGCAGCTCATGTACCGAGGATCAAGAACATGGCTCAAGAGCTTCCACATCCATGTTCCACCTTTTCAATAGCCTTCAGACAGCCAGCACTGGCCCCAAGCCCTTTTTCCATCACTCACATCCCCAGGGCTGCCTGCAGCCAAAGGGATAACTCCAGGGATCACAATCCTCAGTTCTCCCCTGAAATCAGGCACAACAAACTTGGTTTGCTTCTTTCTCCTGATTCTTCAGGCTTAACCTCCTGCTCTGCAAGAAGTTCAGGTTTTGGGTGGGCTGCAGACACAGAACGTTTGAAAGAGGACCTAAACCGAGTGCTTCTGATGCAGGAGATGATTTTTACATCAGGCTTATACTCAAAGGAGCACTGCAAAGTATTCAGTGAGCAGTAAACAGATGAAGAGAGGAAGGGAGAGGCACACACTGGCTCCAGCACCCTTGCAAGTGACACTTTAGAGCCTGAAGGTAGGGAGTTTGGTGTGAAAGGCATTGATAAGGTTTCCAGGAGGGCTCCTCCAGACTACACAAGATAAGGTTTGAACCATCCCTCCTCTTGGCACCCAGGGCCAGCACCTCCAGGCAAACAGGCAGCAGCACACTCTGTCCCCAAACAGCACCACAGTCACGGGAGTGCTGGGGATGTGCCAGCTACACACACCCCAGCCAGCAAACAGGGCTTCTCCTGCTCTAGGCATTCATTAACTCCCCAGAGACAGATGATAACCCTCGGGCTCGTTATGCTGCACGCTGTTAATTGCTCATTTCTGCTCTGTTAATGAATAGAGCTGAGGAAGTCACTCTCCATCTTCCACTGTAATTACTGCAAGTGCTATGGAAGTGCTCCAGCCACTTGCTGCTTTCAAAGAGAGAATAGAAGGCAAAAGCAACACAAGAACTTCAGTTGTTTCTCTTCACAAACCCCCAGTGAGTCAGAAGCATCACTTCCCCCTTCCCTCTGCATGTTAACCCCTGAAACTCTGCTTGTTGGACACCACAAGGCAAAGAAAACATCCTCCATCACCTCCCATCCAGTCTGTTCTTTTGGCTGTGGTTCAGGCATATCATTCCTGCTGCTCACATTGAGGGGGAATTCTTCAAGGTATGGAAAGGATTAGCTCAGAAGCACAGGCAGCTGAGAACACACACAACTGACCCAGAGCCATCAGCTGGATGTGGCCTGGAAGCCAAATACTTGAACAAAGGGGACACAAAAGCTTTTAGAAGGAGCGCTTTAGGGATCTTTATGCTATATCCCTGCAGCAGCACGTGGAGACACACGAGGTGCAGCAAGACAAACGGGGATCACATATGCTGCAGCTCTCCTTTGCTGCCTCCATCCCAAAGAGGTTTGTTTGAAGATGAAATCCATGCAGGATCCCACTGCTGGCAGTGACACACACAGCTACCAGGGCTGCACAGGGCTGGTATCAAGGATAGGGAGACAGGACACGATGTTTTCCTGCAGCAGTGCGCTTCCAGAAGGGAAATAAAGGAATAAGCTTAGGAATAAGCTTAGGAATAAGAAGGCTTGCTTATGCCAAAGGAAACAACAAATATTAGAGATTAGAACTAACCTGGAGGGAAGCATGGGCTTGCTCCCAGGAGCAGCACCCACTGCCTCATATCTCAGCACAGCCACTCTGGGGATGCTGTCCCACCACAACAGAGGTGGGAGCCACCCCCCCGGCTCCCTTGTTCCTATTCACAGCACACACCAAGCACCCAGGGACCAGCAAGATGGGAGCCCCCAGCACCAAAGGAGCCCTGCAGGGACAGTACCCACAGTGCTGCTGCCTGGATGACCCCATAGAACCCCGATCCCCATGCACTCCCTGGGTCAAGCAGGACCCCCCAGGGACAAACCGCAGTCAAAGGGGGACCCAACCCCTGAGGAAGAGCCCCTCAAAGCAAGGGACACCCCTCCCATGCATGTCACTGTGAGACTCCCTCCAGACACACAAAGGCTTCGGCTTCCCCATCCCCATCCCCATCCCCATCCCGAAGAAGGACCCGTTCCGCCGCTCACCGCCCGGCGTGGTCCCGAACACGGTGCCCCCCGGCGTGGTGCTGTAGTCACCGGGCGGCAGCGGGGCTCCGTCGGGCAGGGCCAGGCACTTGCCGGGGGCCGGGATATCGCGACTCGGCGTCTGGCCCTGGCAGCAGCGGCCCGACATGACGTCGGGACCGGGAACCGGGATCGGGATCCGAGACCCGAACCGGGATCCGGGATCGGGATCCAGGAACCGGGATCTGGGAAACGGGATCGGGATCCGAGACCCGAACCAGGATCGGGAACCGGGATCGGGATCGGGATCGGGATCCGGGATGGGGATCCGGGATCGGGATCCGAGACCCGGACCGGGAAGCGCCGCTCCCCCCCCCCGCCGCTTCCGGCTCCAGACGCGGCCCTTCCGATGCGGGCGTGGTCCGTTTGGGGGCGTGGTTTATGCAAATAAGGGGTGTGGTCTATCGTGGCGGGTCCTAGTGCCCCCCGGTTCGCCGCTCGGCTCCCCCCGCGCCTGTGCCCCCCGCCCCATACCGTGCACTCAGAGCCCCGTGGGGATGCTGACAGCGCTGCCTCCTCCTCCTCCCGATGGGGGTCACTGTTTCCCCCTTCGAGACCCCCCCGCCTGCCCCATGTAGCTCGGGTGGCCGCTGCGGTGGCTCCCGGTGGTCCCCGTGTGAATCCTGCGGGACAGATGTCAATCCCCCGCCCATCCCAAATGGGTCTGCCACCTCCGGGGGGGGCAGACAGCAAACGGGAATGGGACACACACAAACTGCGCCTGCACATGTGTCTCCCACCCCCCACGTCGCCCCTCGATGGGGCGGTGAGAAATGGTGGTGTTTTTCTTACAACTGTATTAAATAAAGCGTTTAAAGAGGCAGGGGGAGAGCTGCCGGACGGGGGGGTCCCCAGGCTGGGCAGGGGGAGAACTGGGGTGCACGGGGGTGATGAGCCCCGGCACAAAGCCTCTGTGAGCATCCTTGGGCAGCCCTGAGTCCCCCAGCACCACCACTCTGCTCATGAGTGTGATGAGTGCCGGCGGCTCAGCCCTGCCTGCGGATGGAGGCAGAGGGGTCCCTGTGGGATGGAAGTGAAGCAGGGACCCAGCAGCGTTTTGGACCCGTTTGGGCTGTGCCGGTGAATCCACTGTAAAAGGGGTTTGGAACTGCCAGGAGGCGGCGGGATGCAGCGTCCTGTCCGATCCCCACCACCGTCCCGGCTCCAACAGATGGAGCTCGACCGCCGCACGCTGCATCGGAGCTGGGCACGGTGCTCTCCAGCCTTCCCTTCCTGCTTCGACTGCCCCATCCCTGGGGATGAAACCTCATCCCTTTGGAGCCTGGGATGCTGGGGGGGGATCTAAACCCGTTCTCCAGGACCGCATCTGTATGGAGAGGGTCTCTTGGAGGGCTCCGCTTCCCAAAGCCCTCCGGGATCACGGGCGGGCTGCAGTGCCCACAGGATCCTCGGGGGCCCTGAGATGCCACGGGGGCAGCGCTCGCCCTGAGCGAACCTGCTGAATCGATCACCGGGAGCTGCGGCAGGAAAGGAGCACATCCTGCCCTGTGGAATGACATCAGCCGTGACCCCCAACCCAGCGAGGCGGCCGTGGCCGTTTCCTCCTCCTCCCAGAGAATGGACCATTACGGGGTCAAGGAGCCGTGGGGAGGTCAGGGATGAAGGGCACATCCTGGCTTCGGCAGGGAATCTGCCCTCGGTGCCTTGAGGACCCCAGGGTGTGGGCAAGGATTGGCTGCAACAAAGGGGGAAACCCTCCGGGGTGTCCAAAATGCCCTTTCTGGAGGTACCACTTCAGGGGACCTGGTCCTTTCTGTCCCACAGAGATGCTTCTCTTTGCTGTGACCTGCAGGCACGTCCCCATTGGTGTAGGGGGGTCCCACACAGCACTTGGAGTGCCCAGGAGACCCCAGAAGGCTGCAGCAGAGCCGGGCAGTGTGAGATGGGCAGTCCTTGTCCTGGGCCAGGGATACAGATGCTCAGTTCTCACTGCCTTTGCTAAGCTCAGTGATGTCCAAGGGGGGCAGGATCCCGGTGCCTCCTTTTCCTGGGCAGGAAAGCCAATCATCATCATCATCATGAGATACAAGGTTATCACCTTATTGTCTTCTAAAAGGGGAGCTTCTTGAAGGTATCCATCTCTTCACCCACTCACCAGCAATTGCAGCATCATTGCTACTGACCTGACTTAAATCCCAGTTTAAATCCTGGTTTGGATCCCAAGGAAGGGAATCTGTTTTATAGGTCATGAAATACCTATCGCATTGGGCTATTGCAGTTACTGATTGAAGAGGGGTTTGCTGCAGGCAGGACCAAGGGGAGGATAAAGCTCTGCATGATGGACAGCGCAGATGGGTGCTTCCATCTCTCCCATCCATCATCTCTCTGTCTGCACTGGAAAGCTCCATCTCCAGCCTAACCCCATCTCTCCCATGGCTGGGAGCCCCATTCCAGCCCCACAGAGGATGAGGTGATGATGGGTCCCCGGCTGCTGCTGCTGCTGCCCATCACTGAGGATGTCCCTGTGCAGTGGCATTTCCAGCCCATCCGTGTTTACATTCCCCTCGGATTGCCTGCGGAGATAAGGACAATCCCACATCCACTTTGCCAGCCCAAGGGCTGTTTGTGCAGATAAAAGTTGCCCCATAAACAAGCCCATCCTGCCTGTGGGAAGTGCTCCTCCGCCCTGCCTTCACAGGAAAACCCTCACCAGGAGGCCTAGAGTGTTCCCAATGTCCCATCCCCTGGGATCAGTGGGACAGAAACAGAGCAAATGGCACCGAGTCAGACCCCAGGAGCTGGGATGCATCTCTGGATCAGGAGGGAAGCCTTTGCTCATCAGCCACATGGCACCCCGCATCCCTCTGCCGCATGGCATCCAGCTGCAGCCTGTTCCACAGATGGGGCTAGAAGCTGGCCTGGAGATGGGAAGTATTCCTAAGCAATCCGCCTTCACTTCCATACAGATCCCAGACTCCTCCCCAGGTTCCCTGATGCCTTTCCTCCATGCTACAGGAATATGGGGCAAGGAGAGGTTTCTATCCCCTGCCTGCACTGATAGCATCCTGCCCCCAGCATCCTGCTGTGCTGGGTCCCTCTGAACTGGGATGCTCATGGGCTGGGTCTGAGCTGCTGGTTTGGAAACAGACCTTGAGCTTCTGCCTCCTCCTCCTCCTCCTCCTGACTCCATCACATTCCCATCACATCCCTCCTCATCCATCCTCTGGTGTCTCCCCAACTAAAGCAGTGGGAATCACCCAACAGCAAGCTCCAGGTGTGGTGTGAACTGTGTCCCCATGGAAACACCCACTTGTGCTCTATGCCAGGAGAAACAGATGGGCTGGAGGCACTGAGGGTAGCTGGAGCTATGGAATCTAGCTCTGCTCCCATTCCAAGAGACCTGGAGCCATTCTCCATCCCTGCACCCACTTCTCCCATGAGCTCCGGGATGCAGCCGGTGGGGAGGAAGTTTTTCCCTATTTGCTTCCCTCAAAAAGGAGGTGGGAATCAGGAGTAATACATGGGTTAAAAATAGCCACCGTGGCATGGGAGCCATCCCGGGACCTGGATGCTGGGAAGCAGGTACGCCGCTAGGGATAACTGGGAACTTGCGTGGATGGTGCTGGGGCAGAGGGGTTGGGGATGCTCCATAGAGGCAGCACTGAGGTGGCTCTGTGAAGCCATGGGTCCGCTTGGGATGCTGCCCCTGGCAGCCACATCTCTGGCTTCACCCAAAAGAGCTCTTTTCACCCCAAATTGAGGGCAAACCCTGAACCTCCTGCATCCAGGAGGAAAACCATCCTTGGGATGCTCCTTGGGAAGCTCTGCCCCTCTGAGCTTTCCTCTCCCATGTTATTGCTGCTGCTGACGTGATTTTCAAGGCCATTTCCACACTCTTTGTGAAATCCCTGCTGATGTTATTGCAAACCTCTCCCTCCTTCCCCCCCAACCCCGTTCTGCTTTAGCAATAACTGCAGCACAAACAGAAACCATGGAGAAGGTTGTGGAAACGTCTCCAAGCTCCTCGCATCCCAGCGCAAGGACTCGCGTTTCCCTGTGGCTGGAGGGAGATGGGAAAGGTTGGAAAGAAACCCCTTTGCTCAAAATGCCAGAAATCGGGAATAACCCCCCTGGCTTTCCCACAGCATCAAAACCAGCTTTGTTAGGGGTTTTACTGGTTTCTAATCTGAAAACAGAGCTGCGCAGGGATCTGGGGGGCAGGAGAAGGACCTGAGGTTGCTTTAGCATAGCCTTTGACACTGGCTGGGTTTCAGCATCTCCGTGCCCCTTTCCCTAATTCTCACAATGCTGCTGTAGCCTCGGGAAGAGCTGAAGCCCCGGGATAGCTGGGGCTGCTTTGGGAAGCACGGAGAAGCTTTGGGAAGCTGCTTTGATCAGCCCCAAAGACCCAACTCTTCCATCTCCAATCCGGTGTGAAGCGATGCTACCCACCACCGCAGGGGGAACGAACTGCATCCACTGCTTCCCACCTCTCCATCCCACCCCCTAAACCACTGTGGAGTGCTCCAGGAGAGCGGATCCACCATCCCTGCCCATTCCCATCCTTGGCACCCTCAAGCCATGTGTCCATAGGGTGAAACTGTGGGAACGGGCTAATAAGCAAGGAATGGCGTGACCTCAGCCCTGCCTGCGCAGGCAGCCAGAGCGGGCTCTGACCTTCTCGGTACCCAGGGTACACACTGCCTCTTTCATCATTATCCATGCATTTGCTCCCAGGAGCTTCGCTTGGAAAACAGGATGTGAGCGTGTGAGAGACGGCCACTTGCCCTCCCAAGGAGCTTGGAGGCTGGTGGGATGCTCCCAATGCCCTGAGCTGGGATGGACACTGGGATCCCCTCTGTGCATGCCTATGGGGCAGAGGAGCTGCTTGGTGTGTGATGGGTTATGAGCTGCCCCAGATGCAAAGCACAAACCCAGCTTAAACCCTTGGAAAAGCAGGATGAATGCTGTTGGAATGCATTCCTGGGATACATGGAACATGTTTCCCTTTGCAGGACAGTTGGATATGGGGCATGATTTGACTAAAACACACCCTAAACCCAGCCAAACAGCCTGGTTTTAATGTGTTTTATTGTTCTGACACAGGATTCTTCCCTTCCTGCTGTTGTCCTGAGCCCCAGCTGATGCTCCCAGAGCTCTCCTTGCATTTACAAGGGAAAGAGTTTCTATGGAGCTGGGAGTTTATGGACAGCTTCCTCCAGCCTTCCCGGGACAGGGTTAAAGCTTCATTGCAGCGTGTTTATGTGCTGACAAGGAAACGTGGTGACAGATGATCCCAAACAACTTCAAAGCGAGATCCGTGGACCCGATATGGAAACTATTCCTAAAGTCTGTGCTGGGAGCATTAAAGGCAGCCTCAAGCACAGCCTGGCCCCATGAACATCATGCTCCCTCCAAGGCAGATTTGAGGCTAAATGATGCTCCTTGAGCATCTCTTGCTCAGGCAGAAGGTAGAGCATCACCTCATTCACATCCTGCACTGTCCCCATGGCTCTGGGTGGGTTCCCTGCACCGTTGGGCTATTCCAGCCCCAATATTGGGGCTATTCCAGCCCCAATATTAAGAGGGGCTGGGATGCGGCTCCATCCACTTGGGAGGCATTTAGGGATCAGGGAGGGATGGGGAGGTGCTGGGACCTTGCTCTGGCTCAGCTAGTGGTGTGGTGAGGGCCCTGAGCCCATGTGTGTTTGCTGCAGAGGTGGTGTCTCACCCGCCCTATGCAGCCCTTGAGGGTGATGTTGGTCCATGGGGTCTCTTGTGTGGGGCTGGACCGCCTGATGCTGATGAGGCAGTTGGGGTGCTGGTGCTTGTTGCGCTGGTGAACCTCCTCTGCTGCCCTTTGCTCTGGGCTGGGACTTGCTCCAGCTCTGCTTTGGCTCTGGGTTCCACGGATGGGGCAGCGCTTTGCGACACAGCTCTGGCACCGAACGTTACTGGTGCAAAGTAACTGCATCTCCCAGTGCAGCAAAGCCTGTGCCCTGCTCTGCTCCCTGCACCCATGGGTGGACAGAACCCCCTCCAGTGCTCCTTTCAATGCAATCACTTGTGCTGCATTTGCTTCCTGACCCTCTCCTGTGATGGGGAAGCTGAGAAGGGCGGCCCCAAAGGGGAAAAGGGAGATCCCAGGTCCCTGCCATCGGTGTGATTCCTGCTGTGTGTTATCACTTGGTCTCTAACAGTGCCACTGCAGCCAGGGCACAGAGCAAGATTCCCAGCTATAAAAAGCTTTTATTTAATCCTAGTGTGGCATCAGCCTTGGCAGAAGCTGAATGCGCTGCGTTCAGTGATGCTGAGAGGCAAAGCTGGAGCCTGCCTGCCCTCCAGCCAGCTTTGGTGAGCTCACAGAGGCAATTCTGCATTGAACAGGAGGGATGGAGGATTAAACTGTGCTTAATACCTGAGGTGGCAGGGCACGGGAGCAGCAAAGCCCCTTTCCCAGGCTCACCTCTATCTGCTGAGTGCCAGGCACTGATTTATCTGCTTTACATGTCTGGGATCAACCCTTGGTGTAGGGGATTAGAATGAGAGCTCTGTGTGTGAACCTGAACCACTCCATGAGTGTGGCTGTGTGCTTACAGCCTGCCTGGGGTGGATAAGGCTGTGGGATCGGGATTAAACAACACAGGGACTTTGCATCCACTTAGGCAGGAGTGGCAGCGTGTGGAAGCTCTGTGTGGTGATTTACACCTCGCACAGGCTCAGTCCTCGGCTGCTGTTCAAAGCCAGGTTGGATGGGGCTTGGAGCTACCTGGTCTAGTGGAAAGAGTCCTTGCCAATGCTTTAAGGATGAGCTTTAAGGACCCTCCCAACCCAAACCAGGCTGGGATCCTGTGATGCTTGCGCTGCCTTACCCCTCTACTATGTCCAGGCAGACCCTGTGCCCTCCTGGTGTGTCTGGGACCCCCTCAGGCACCCGTTCCCTCTCTCCCAACACATCCATGGGCACCAGGATCTCCGTGTGCCTCCCTGCACCTCGTGTTCCCTGCATTCCATCTCTCCCCAAGCAGAGATCTTCCCTAATCTACCCTGGCTCCTTAATTACCCGTTGTTTATCCTGCAGCAACAGTCAAAGGAGCTGCTCTGATCCGGGGTATAAACATAGTTTCCCAGAGCCTCCTAAAGAGCCACTTGACCTGTTGATCTGGAAGCAGATCCAAATCTCCAGCCTGGAAATGCCTCCCCATTCCATGGCAGGTAGAGGGAACCAGCGGTTCTGGCCCGTGAAAGGGATGGGCAAGGGGTGAGGAGGAAAAGACTCACGTAAGTGCCAGGGGAAGGCAGCAGAAGTGATGTTTTGATGCCTGCTTCGGCTGTGTCTGCTCCTCGCTTTGACTGCAATGGGATGTCCCTTCCCTCCGGGGCATGGTGGGGTGGGAATGGGCTAAAAGCACCATGGAGACACTGCAGGAGAAGATGCTGAGTCCTGCAGCTCCATTGGCACTGGGGAAGTGGCGATGAAGATGGGGAGAGGAGGTGAGGATGGGAAGCAAAGGTGAGGATGGGAAGCAGAGATGAGGGCAGGAAGCAGAGGTGAGGATGGGAAGCAGAGATGAGGGCAGGAAGCAGAGGTGAGGATGGGAAGCAGAGGTGCGGATGGGAAGCAGATGTGAGGATGGGAAGCAGAGGAGAGGATGGGAAGCAGAGGAGAGGATGGGAAGCCACCAGCAGGCTGATGGCAGAGCCAGGCATCCTGCCCTGGTGCCTGCTCCACAGATCCCAGCCCATCACCCTCATTATCCATGGACATTCCCAGCGATGCTCTTCACACAGAACCCAGCTGTGCCTCCGTGTGCTGCTGGTGCTGGAGTTACGAGGGTGGCCAGTTTTCCTGCTCACATTTTGTTTGTGCTGCTTCAGAGGAGGGCCAAATGGCCCTTAAATAGCAAGGCCAGGGCTTGGCCCAAGCCAGCAGCTGATGCCAGGGCTGGGAGCTAAAGGAGTTGCATCAAGCCCTTGTCTGAGTGCTTTGATAAATCAAAACACACTTGTAAAGCTCCGTTCCGCTCACTCATGAATGGGATGAAATGCCAAGAGGATAATTTTTTACACATCCTTTCCCCCCCCCCCCCCTCTTTGCCAACATTTCCCCATTTGGCTGAAGCTTCAAACTCCCATATTTGGAGAGCGCCTGCCTTAGAACTTCCAGGATTTGTATAAATAGCTGATAGTGAAAATATGACCCTCTCTGGAGCCTGCCCAGGGGCACTGCACTAGGGCTGAGCAGCCCAATGCTTCCCAGGCTCCCCAATAGGAGAGAGAAGGAAGTGTGGGGTTCCCCACAACACCTGTGCCTACCCAAAGGTTCCCCTCCATCAGCCGGGAGGAGGTTTGGGCACTGTGGAAGGGAAAGAGTGGTTGAGATGTGCTGGATGGTGTGTGCTGGAATAGCGCTGGCATCTCACCAGCCCTTTGCTGGTGTTGAGGGGACCAGGGTGTCATTGCCTCCTCCAGTGACAGCTTGTTCTGCCTGGGGAGAGCCTGAGCATGGCGAGGAGTGCATGGGTTTGCTCCAGGAAGGTCCTGGGCACAGTGAAGGGATGGAGCTCACGGTGAGGGGATGGAGCTCACGGTGAGGGGATGGAGCTCACGGCGAGGGGATGGAGAGCACGGCGAGGGGATGGAGAGCATGGTGAGGGGATGGAGCTCACGGCGAGGGGATGGAGCTCACGGCGAGGGGATGGAGAGCACGGTGAGGGGATGGAGCTCACGGCGAGGGGATGGAGCTCACGGCGAGGGGATGGAGCTCACTGTGAAGGGATGGAGCTCACGGTGAGGGGATGGAGCTCACGGTGAGGGGATGGAG
>JAOEHX010047582.1:0-22990 GCA_025448015.1 Bolborhynchus lineola | reverse complement strand
TTGAATTGTAGGCATATGTGTACTTTGAAAGTTTGTTTTCAAGGAGTTCCTGGAGTCAGAAGAAAAAGAAGAGAAATAGGGCAGTAACAGTTTAAGCAAATTGTATGAGGTTTCACAAAGCAAACTATATAGCCACCCTACTTCTTCCCAGCACAGCTTTTTTTCCACTGTCTACTTCTCTTTTGGTGTCTCTCTAGATGATCAGTAGAGCTCTTCATTATTCCCCCTTGCCTGCTGCTCCCCATCTCATTTGCCTAATAGTGCCTTTTCAACCCTTACTCATTTTGGAGGGTCCTTCTATCTTCTTTTTTCCTTTTCTCCTCATTTCTCACACAGACTTATGGTACATCTTTCACATCTGTATTTCTCTCCTTTCTTAGAACCCTCTGCACATCGTTATTTTTTTTCCCCCCCTTTATCTCTGATCTCTCAGCAGTGTGCAACAGCCTGGGATTTTGTTTTTCTCTTTCATTCTACTGATCTGCTCCCTGTGGAGTTTAGGTTTTCCTCATCTCCACACCTTTCTGTTCTACTGGGTGTTTTTTTTCATCAGACTCCTGTTATGTTTCTATGTGTCCCATGAGACTCTGTCCCTGTGTTGGAAGACTTCAATAGGCTCAGTATTATTTCCTTTGACCCATGTTAGATGATGGCCTCTATGCTGCAGGTTTCTTTTCCTTTTTCTTCCCTTTTAAACTTCCTTAGACACCCCTAGTAATATTGTTGATAGTTACAGAAGAAGCTATTTCTCCTGAGTAACTTGGTGTCCCTTTCTCCTTCACTCTTACTGAGACAGTCTAGGGCAGGTGCACAGAATAATGGGCTGTTGTGTGCTACTTGTGGTTCCTGACTGGAGAGTGCATGCTTGAAAAAGCAGTTAAGCTAAGTCAGCAGCCATAACACTTTCTGAAGTTCAAAAAAAGCAATGTCCAACTGTAATGGTTTAAAATGACCACTTGAATTTCTCCAATGATTAGTATTCCTCAGGCCACATGGGAAAAGATCATGAAGGTTAACACTTTACTTCTCAGCTGCATAAATTTTCTATACCAGAAGTCATTTTGCATAGCTCAAAATAAACCAATAAACTTTGTCTTGATTTGTGCTTGTTCTGGGCATATCTGGGAACATCAATGCTCACGGCATAGTCATAAAAGTATGTCTTGAAGTTCTGTTGATCTCAGCATCTTTCTTAAACTATCAGTGGAAGTTAGTGCAACTGTGTCATTCTGGCTTGAGTTTCTCTACAAATTTCAAAAGCTTTAGTAACAGGTCTCCCCAAAGAGCCAAAGTGTTGAAAGCAGAACTTCAGATTTATTCATATGTGATCAAGGTCAGAGCTAAAATTCACTGATACGAACTTCATGTCTTCCCTTTGTAGCCCCAGCTGTCCGCTCTGAGATGTTAGGAGAACACAGTGAATATTGCTAATTGTTTACTAGTATCCAATAAGTGTATTGTTACAAAATGGGTGTTAGCTAATGGCTGCTGTTTCTCTTCAGTTAATTACTATGTAAACAGGGAGCTAACATACTTGGAAGCACTATTTGTGGCAGCTAATCACTTGTGCTGTCAAAATAGGAAAGAAGGCTGCTAGCAGGTTTTGAGACAGTTTTCCTTAGTAAAATGCTCTTTCTTATTGCCTTCTGTGAGAAGGACAAGCATCATAACTCAGGTTAAAACCCTTCAGAGACTGATGGGTAGCAGTGTGTATATGTAATTATTTGACAGCTAGACAAGTGGCAGATGTATGCAGGTATAAATTAAAAAACAACCCAGCGGTTGTTTGAAGGCTTTTATTTTTAACATGGGTCATTTCACACCTTGTGTTTTCAGTGAAGCCCACAAATATTCAAATTATCACAGATAATCTCAGTTTTTCTATGCAGACAAAAATGAACAGATTGGCATGGCAGAAGACAAAATCTGTTTAAACCCCTTTCTCTTACTCAACTGGCAAAGTGAAGCTGTGTGCTAACTGCAGGAAGAGTAGAGAACAGCAGTGCATTTTGACCTCTCAGGGTTAGGAGAACCTTGATATGGTTCTCAACCGTGTAAATGTCATCCCACTGGCATTTTCTTTAACTGTAATTTTAAGTGCTGGGTAGTGTGACTGAAATACTTTTGGTCCTAATTCATTATCCTTGTCAGTCCTTTTTATGTGAGAGCAGACCTGCTATGGGGCTGCTCATGGTTGCTCTCTCTGTGCTATGAAGCCTTTCAATAAGCCCTTCTGCAAAAAAAATGAACCTAACTTGCTCTCATTTTCACACATATTCAGAGATGCAAATCTTGAGCATTAGCTATGAGGGTGTTTCAAATTAGTGCTGATGCAGTGGAGTATAGCATTTTCCAAATTTTGTATTATAGAAAATTCTACCCATACACCAGTCTCTATAAAATATAACTAATTTAGCTTATCTATCTACTTTAAACCCTTTTGCACTACAGTCAGCACCACAGTTGGTTAAATAGGAGCTTGTCACATCAATTTAATGAATTAAATGTGAAAGCCATTTCTTCTTACTTTTGGCTGTAACAGAGCTGGCTCAGGGTCTGTTCCGCTGAAGTAATGCAATGGTAGACTCCATGTCATATAATTTTATAAGTGTAATACTCATCAGTGCATCAGCTAATATGAAAAGCAGACAGAAGAGTTAGAAATAAGACCACAAGCCAAATATCAAATTATTGTAATTCATCATGGAAAGATATCACTTTAATTGAAAGATATGACAATAAAAATTAAAAATATTAAATAATTTCATCAAAAAATTGTATAACTCATGTTCCATCCTTCATACTGTTCTTTTGTGAACAGAGTAACGCAGATTTATTACTGATTTGTCTAATTTTCTAGGGAATTTTGCTATTTAACATCTGTCGTAACCACTCAGAGAGGTTGTATCCTTGCTAAGGTAAAGAAGAAAACATTATCCTGGCTTATAGGAGAAAAGCCTGCAAAGTTATAGAAGATGTTGAAATAAATAGAAACTGCCTTTGCCATTCCTTCACTCTGTTACAGACTCCAAAACAGTCTTATTCTCAGCATAGCAAAGAGCACCCAATTGCCTCTGCAGCCCACCCTTTTGCACCTGCTAGACTCATTCTGGGAAGAGGGAAAAGGAAGGATGGCAGCAGAGGCTGCAAGCAGAGCTGCTCAGCCTGCAGCATGTGATCCACATTTCTCTGTAGTCTGCTAACATGAGGCAGTGATCTACTTTGCTGCCTCACTAGCGGTGGCTCTGATGTAGGTTGAGGGGGATGAGCTGGGATGTCCATCTGAGGAGTCGATGTGCATTACACCTCAGAGGAAGGATAGTTCTGTCCTTCCAAGGTCTTTGATTCTTGCTGTGTTTTGGAAGGTCAGCCTGTACCACTCCAGTCTCTGTGCTCCCTCACACAAAAATGACTGCCCAACCTCCTGATCCCTTTGGATTAGGGTGTTAGTCTAGTTGCAAGTTTAATCCCTTTAAAGCAAAAACAAGAAATATTCACAGCTGGACTTTTATTGAGTATTAATAGTTGGGACTAACAAGTTCTTTCCGTCAGCTTCTCCATGCACTAGAAACCCTGTTTTGCATTGCCACAGATAATTACACTGTGCCATGGAAGAAGCACATATATAGAGGCACTTTTCAATGTACCTGTAATCAGTAAGATACTCCCAGTTACCTAATTAACTAAATGCAACTTTCTGAATGGTAATTGTAGGACTCTTATTTCTAAAATCTACATTTACTTTTACATGAGCTCATATAAAATTTAGTTTGCCATAGCAAAAAGAAAAATAATAAATGCAATAAATGCTAGGTTATTATAGAGTGTTCCCAGTGTTATTAATGAAAAGAAAATTGCAGTAAGATAAAAATATATCTCCTAACAGTGTGTCTCTTTAGAAAGAAAAGTGATTCAGAAAATGTTTTAACGTGTATCATATATAATGAAAATGATTTATAGTTGCCTATCCCACAAGAGTGTCAAAAGTACATAAAAAGTCTTGATAACTTTTAGAAATAATAATTCATTGGTTTCTTCAGCAAAAGCTTACATTCTTACGTGACTTGTGTAAAGTGGACACTTTAAAGATGATTCAGTGCATTATTCAGGGACCAAAAATTGCGAAGTATTCTTTAAAACTAATGTTCACTCCAAACACACACTGGCTGTTTAATACGATGAAAGTTGTGCATCTGAACTTGGAATCAGGTCTTTGTTGTCAGATCTTTCCTTTTGGATACTCTCCAGGATCAGCTGGAGAATATATCTTGTCTAATAGCTTCTAAAAAGATATTTCCTCTATTCCTCCAAGTCCCTTCTGCTACTGCTGTGAAGTAGGATTTTTGCCACTGAATTGATTCTTACTATTTTCACTCAGTGAATAGAGACCGTGAGATCAAGAGAGCTATACCATATAATTGAATTCATTATTTAGTGGTTTTTTTTTTCTTTTCTTGTCCAGAGAGTTGAGCACTGCACACTTATATTTGTGTCTGAAAATTACTTGGGACCATTTATCCCTGAAAGAACATCCATTTTATTGAAACTTTTTTGCTACCTGGAGTTATATAGGAACTCTAAACATGAAGAAATGTCTATCACCAGTTTTATGGCTACAAGGCTAAACATGTGGCTTTACTTGTAAGCAAAGTGATTAAAGGAAAGATTGAAAAGTACCTGTTGCTCTCTTCTAGTTCTTCAATGCGTAGTGATATTTGATAATAGTTACCCAAATATCAGGTGTCAGACTTTTATAGCAAAACAAGAACTTTAGGTGTTTGGTACCTGGATGTTTAGGAAGTAAATGAAAGGTTTAATAGCTTAAGTTCTGAGCATGTGCATGCTTATATTGGGCAGAAGAGTTCAATGAAAACAGAAAGGTATTAAAATGAAAAAAAACAATTTACTCTTTCAGAAATTATTTTTAATTGAAATTTCTCTCAGAAAAAATAGGAATGCATGTGTCAGAAGTGACTCTGGTCAGTCCAGAGTTCAACTCTGCTTTTATCTGAAAACCTAAGAGTGTATGTGATGAGAATTCCTCAGGATCAAGGCCATATCTGTGCTACCTACTCTGTTGCCAGATTCTGCCTCCCAAGATGCATTGAAGTTGTGATGCCGAATGTTAAACCAGAGGGAGTAAGACCTGCAATAGAAATGGTATTGCAAATACCTATAAATCAAGTGGCTGAAGAGACGAATGACCTGAAATCAAGGCTCTATACAAAGCCTGTCAATTCTGAATCATTGTGTGCTTGAAAACCTCTGTCCTTGGTACTCCAGATATGTGAATCCTTCTTTTATCATGGAAATACCAAAGCATTCTCACTGTACCAGGCTTAGACTTTAAATCCACTTTCTTCACTACACACACTGTAAAATGTTCCTATTAAATTTCTGGAGTGTAATCATTATAATTCTGACTTATTAATTAGGATTGCTTTCTTCTCCTTCTGGTTCTGGCACTGACTTACTGAATCACCTCATGCAAATCCTTCACTCTTCACCTCAGTCTGGAGACTATCAAGTCAAAAAGCAACTATTAAATAGTTTATTAGTGGGAAGATGTATGTTCTTAAGTTACAAGTTTTTGAATTTCTGTGTGTAGCTGATGCATGCAGTTCTTTGGAGTAAATGTCTCTCTCTTATAGTGTAGCAAAGAAGAACTAAAACAGGGCCAGCCGATAGTCCTCCTTAGTCTGTCCCTTGTTATCTTCTTGGCTTTACCCTGCTGAACCAAACCTTCTGCAAAACATGAATCTTAGAGCGATACCATCAAAAAAATGACCCAGTACAGGTGCACAAGCATGTAAGAGTACAGATCATAATCAGTCAAGAGGCAGACAGATCTGACATTTGCTGAAAGCGTTGCTGTATTTTATTGAGTTGTCATGCCTTGTCGCATACTTGATGAGGATGAGCCCCTTTATATGCTGATTTTGCATAACAAATGTTGTTTTGCTGGGACTGTCAGCTGCAAATAGCTTGTGGCAATACATCTTCCATGCAGCAAATAAACATATACAACATTATAGCGCACTCATGTTATTGCCACAACTGTAAACAGCTAATAAAAGGAATGTATTTACTGTTCCTTAGAGTCATTCACTCTAGTAATATTTTTTCCATTTTCAAGCCTATTGACTTTATGGAACATTTGACATTATTTCATTGAATCATCATTGCTTATTGTGTCATCATTTAAACAAAAAGCATGCTATATACCTGCATGTAGAGCAGGCCATACTGAACAGGATAATTCTGCGACAGGCAGTATATTGCGTGTAATTTCAAAGACTGGGGAAGTGTTTTGTGTGCTAAGAATAGTCATTGACCTCAAGAAAACTGATGTCATTCTGATGTAGGATATTGATGTCATCAAGATGTTTCTGGTAGCGTCCGTGCATGGGGGGAACCTGTTTTTGACTCTGCAAAAAACAAAGAGCATAGCCAGATCTGCATATAAATCCATCTCCCTGTTGACAAGTATTGGTAGGACCAAGAGCTTGATTTCACCCAAAGATGGTTTTGGTGTTGTTTTTAGTGTTATTTTGTTAGTTTTAAGGATAGAAAAACATATAATTACTGAAATATGTTATCTTGTGAATGTTACCAGACTTTTAGTCCCTGAGAAAATCAAATTATGCCTTCAAGTAGTTTCTCAGGTATTCAGCTGAGCTGTATCTCTCCCTTCAAGGATAAGTTGTAAGAGCTAGGTCCAGAAAAGGTCGCTGTACCATTGAACCCCAGCCACTATAACTTTGCTAACATGTTCTTGTTCAAAACCATACTTTGCTGGTGGTCCCTTAACTTCTAATGTAAGATTTTTTCTTGTCTATTTTAACAATTAGTTCTCCAGCTATCATTATCTTCCTAGATTTAGTAACTCCTCCTGCTGTGCTGGTTTTAGCCCCTTGATTTATTCAGAGACAAAAAGCATGGCATTCTTAGCTTTCTTCTTGGCTAAACAAGGCAATGTCTTTTAGTCTGTTCTCATAAAATAGCCTCTTCAATTTTTGTCCTGGAAACCTTTCTTTTTCCCAGTTTGAACTGATCCATTCTATGGTGACAAGAACTGCACACAGTATTCTAGAGAAAACTTGTATCCAATATAGTAGCATGAATGCTCCTTTATGTTCATCACAAAAATCTTGACAGAGTAATTTCAGGAGTGTATTTGTCCAAATTTTGAGGTCCATCATGTTTATGTGTAATTTATTAAATAGAAAACTGTATCTCTTCACTGTGACTTCTAATTGATGAGCCCTCACCTTACAGAAGAAACCTGCTTTCTGACTTTTCTAATACTGAGCTTCCTTTCCCCTTCTTATTCTGCAGTAGGCAAACATTTTCACTGAAGGAGAATGTCTTCTTCTGCCTTTACCTTTTTTTTTTACCCCCAGTTTCTCAAATATCATCTTTCAACCTCTGTCTGATTTTAATTCCCTGGAATTTATTTGATGCTCCACAGATAAATACTTTCTATAACATATTCAGAGTGTAGTGAACATGTCTCTATTTCTGAATTGCCATTTTGTGCCTCAACCATTGTCTTAGTAGCCATCTTCACCTTCTCCCTCTTGATTATGGTCAAAGAAAAAAGAACAATGTACCATAAATTCATTTCCTTACTTGCTCCTACTTCACCCCTTGGGACAGGTTAAATATACTGGCAATAAAATATCCCTGCTTTTTCAGTTGCATTTCTCTTTCTACTGCTTTTCAAGAGTGATATATACTGCAAACTGAGTAAAACCTGGTGAAGCTAAGTTTGGTTCATGTTTTTTCTTCACACATCACTTACAGCACTATTTTATAATGCAGAAGTGTTACCTGCTGCTGAGGAATTTCAACTGCATCTCCTAACTAAGCTAGTGGCAAATTGAAAACTAATAAGATATATTTTGCATATCAAATACTGCTCTGGGGACAAGCTAACCTAGGCACCTACTAGATTGCACCTTTCTGCTCAGAAAAAAAATAGGTAATAAAGAAAATCATGACAGCTTGTTACATGAAAAACGAAAATCATCACCCAAAGCAGAAGAAATGCTATTTTATTACGCAGTGATTGTGATGGGACCTTAACGTTTTTGTTCATGAAAATATTAAATGTTTTCAAATGTTATTTGTAATAAATATTATTCTGAAGGCAGCAAAATGATGTAATATGCTTTAGCATTCCATAGTACCTGCAAAGCTGAAGCTATCCGTGTAGTCAGTTGACACATCTAACTGCGCAGGCAAATTTTTTTACTATCAAACAAAAAAATAATGTTCAGACTTCTGTGGATCTATCCTCAAAATGTGTCTCAGAAATGGTATCTCTTTACCCTCTGCTTTTGTGTTAAAAACAATATTGACAGTGTCACTGAATATGGTGATGGTCAGTGTCTGTCCTTCAGGACAGATATACTTTACAGCGTGTGAACCAGAGCTTTTTCCTGTTTCCATGTTACATAAAATTTTGTTTTAATCTTCATTAATCAAAATACTGTACTTCAATCCTTTCATGGATGGAGAAAAGAATAGGGTCAAATTATACTTCAACCCAGGAAAGGAGAGTAAATAGGGGGAGTTGCAGGGATAAAGTTCAGTATTTGAAATTATTAAGTTATATTTTACATATAATTATCTTGAAAACTATCCCATTTCATTGTAATTTATGTAGCATTTATAAAAATTAGGCACATGTGACATTTCTAATTAGGTATACTTTAATGGTTAAATCATGAGTTTGTAGAATGATAATTGGGCTAGTTGTAAAATTTCCAGGTCTGTGATTTTAAAATTGAATTGCTCTTTGACTTATGTAAAAGAATAGATTGTTAAGCGAGCGCCTCACAGGAGAGAAGCAGTCTAGGATATTATGATTTGAATTAGTCTTTCAAAGGAATTTAGAGTAGGCAATCTGTCCTCTGATCTTTCTTTGCATACCAAAAGTATGAGTCAGTTATGCTAAAATAGCTTAAATTGAGAATACAGTGATTTAATTAGCAGCTGGAATTGTAGTATTCCACATGTGAGAAAAGTGATGCATTAATAGCGCCCCATACAGATACTCTAATGTATCCAGCAGAAACTGTTTTTAAAATATATAGTTGCTTGTTGCAAAAGCAGTATAGTCTTTATGAGCTCAGAAAAATAAGTTGGGAACTTTAAGAAAATTTTGTCATCACCAGGAATATTTATAGTCAATATATAGATTTGTTCCAGAGGCCCCATATATTGGTTCATGTCACTGGGAAGGACAGTAGGCAAAGATACAGCATGTGTATCTTCTAGCAGTGCTTTTGAATGAAAATCTATGGGTCTGTTTTAATTACTTCCCCTCCATTTAGCAATGTATCAGAGTGTAGTTCCACTGTCTGGGTCTCCGGTGCACCTGTGAACGGAGACAAAAGTGAGACCTCAGTGTTAGTGTTGCATTGCCGGTATAACCCTCTTAAAGTACACACCCTTGTGAAAGCATGAGTCAAAAATCTGTTAATATGCTGATGTTGCTATTCCACTGACTGAAGATCTTTATGCAGAAATATTCAGCTTCATGGAATACAGAAAGATATTCTGCAATGTAATAGCACATAATTTGTCACAGCTTGGTGATACAGCAAAAAAAAAGGACAATTTCCTAATAATTTCAAACAGTGCAAATGAATCATTAGTGGGTTTGAGAGTTACATGGGAATTACTTTTTGTGGCTTCACTAGGGTAAAATGACACAGGTATTAGGAGAATAGATGGTAAAGCTAGTGCCTCACAAGAGACAAGCAGCTTAAGGTATAACTATTTTTTGCTGAGGAATTTTGAATAGGCAAACTGTCCTCCAATCTTCCTTTACACATCAAAAGTATGAGTCATATTGGGGAAGTGTGGCCTTCTTCTAAAGAATGACTGATTAGATAAGATTTTTTTAAGTCAATTAGGAAAGCAAGAGAAGTTTATAGAATAATAAGCTGTTTGGAGAAGCCCTGTAAGGCTTCTTAGGATACAGAAATGGAGCCATCCTGTGAACCTGGGGGGAATCATGCTCAGCACAAATGAAGACTCTTCTTTCTGTAAAAACAGCTGGGTTTAGGAAGCTAAAGGATACCAAGGAGTGTTAGAAGTCTGCATGGTTTTGGGCCAGTTCAGGGAAGATAAACCCATGCAGGATTACTCAATACCTAGAAACTATATCTGGCCAAGGAAGCCCCTGAACAGGAGGTGTTTGGATGCTTTTTTCCTCTTTGGTATCCACTTTTGGATACTGTCAAAGACACAGTAGACTCTGTGAGTTGGACCTTTGTTCTTGAACCATTTTAGCTATTCTTGGGGGTTTCCATATTTTAGAGTAGGCTTTGCTCACAATTTCCAATTCTGTCTACTTCTCTGATGGTCAGTCAAATTGATTACAGCTGTCTTCACTGTGGATGCAAAATGTGAACTCTTAATGAAGATTGTGTGAAACAAATACTCATTTTTCTTCTTTCTCTATAGCCTCATTATAATTCGAACTTTGAGCTCTGTTTTAATTAGTTTTATTTTAAATGCCAACCTAGGAAAAAATTCTCCCGACCTCAATTAAAAGTCTGCTGGCCATCTCTGTAGCTCAGGAAATACAGCTCAGTAGAGCAAACCCCAAGCTGTGATAGAAGCAATCTCACTTTGAACCTTTATTTCCTTCCTTTATCATCTCAGGTTGGTGTGTTCCAGTCTCTTGAACTAGCATTGCTTTGGGTTTTGTAAATCTGCAAACTTTGGTGCATATAATAGTCCTTAAAAAAATGATTAAAAAAATTAAGTGTTCAATACTGCTCGGTTAGGCATTCTCATGCAAACCTTGTGTTGTATTTGGCTATAGTGGATGGACCTCCCAGAATAATTTTGTCTATGTTTGCTATTTTCTTTCAGAGTTGTTTCTTACAGCATATCTTGATTTCTTTGCATGTTGCTGCTCTCTCTCAGGATTCACCAGATAATACCAACATCTATTTAGAATGCAAATATTAAAACCATGCTGTCCTTAGATTACCATTTTGATATCAGGAAAATTAGGCTATAGTTTACTTCCAATCAGATAGTCAGCTCAAGCTTGTTTTGACATGGGTTTTCTGGCTGGTATGTCTGAAAAGAGAGATGGCAGCTGCCTTGCTGCAATCAAGCACTAGCTTCAAGCCTTAAAAGCTGGAGCATGTCCTGCAGCTTCTTTTTTAGAGATTAGAAGTTATTTTAGATCATTATAAAAGAGGTGGTGTTGTTTTCTGCCATGGAATGGACAAAGAGAATATAACAGAGCACCTCTTCATCTTGCAGCCATCAGGCACTCACGGATATAAATACTTCGTGTACATCATCACCTATATAAGCATGAGTGTGTGTGGTCTGCATAATAAATACTGATTCAAAGTATACTGCAGAAATTGTTGGAAATTTACAATTACAGTTACAGTCCAGCATTGCCAGAGGTTACACTTCAGCAGCCACATAGGAGAGAAGACTAGCACCAGCATTTTATAAACAGGAGATAACTATTTCAGTGCTGTGGCAAACCTTGACTTTTTAATATCTACCACTCTGACACTCAAGTGATTTATGTACATGTTCTGTTGGTACCACTTTATTTCTAAGGATGGGAAGCACTGCAGCAAAAGTAAATAATAAAATAGAACATCTCAATACCAAGATGTTACACATTGTGAAAAATGCTGTGTTATCACTTGAGAAAATTTGTTGTCACACAATTACAGTATCATAAGATCTTACATTTCTAGAGTCTTTGCCAAAGGATCTCAAAGTTCTCATATACTCATGAAACCTAGATTATGCTTTCTTTGTTAATGGATGAAAAAGATACTATGAGCCTTTGCTTGTTTCCCAATGTGTGAATGGCACTGATGAAAACTGTAGTGTTTGCTAAATATGTAAGTGCAAGATTCCGCAGCTCTCACTAGTTTCTTACGTTTTGTTTCAAGATCTTAGAATAAGAAACTACAGTGTATCAAAGGGACTGTCAAAATGCTGTCACATTGCCTTCAAAATAAATATTAACTCCAAAACCAGCGTGGCTCCTATTGCAGGTATCACAAACACAAACACAGTCCACTTTCGTTTGAAAAGTTTAAGCCATGAGATTTTTCTAATAATATTGTTGTGATCTAAGACTGGTAGCGTATAAAAAAACTCAAACCAACAAGAAACAGAAAAAAACCCATACTGGACCTGCATAGTCAGGAATTTTTGTTAGAGATGTTTAGCAACGCTTCCATAGGGCAGTTTCCACTGGAAAATTCAGATTCATTGTAGTGGTTATGGAGACAAATAAATACTAATGTAAGTCTGAAGGAGCCTGGAAAATTACAGGGGTTTGTACGCATTTGGTGCATGGTTCCTGTAAAACATAAAGGAAAATCTTTAACGAAAACATTCAAGCCATTTTTAAATGTAATCATAAAACCCAGCTACAGTTAAAACTGCAGCCCTGCTCAGGAGTATTTGGGAAAAAATTTGCATCATTGAGCACTGGAGCATGAATTTATGAAAAAATCCAGTCCCTCTGAAGGCTTTTAATTCTTTTTAAATATTATGGGGAAATTAATAACTGATGCAAATGTAATGAACTAGGTTGAGATAAAAAAGCATTAGAATTTGTTGCATCAGTAATAAGGCCATGTCATCGAATTGTTATAGGTCAGAACTCAAACTAGCTCATTGCCTGTACTAGCTGTAGTCATAACTGCTTGAGCAGTGCTGTTTGTTTAAGGATAGTAATAGAGTTAGAAGGAATTTGGTGAGGTCTGCTGTCAGTGGGTGATAGAGATTGGCTACTGCTACTTTTGTGTCCAGAAATCATATCTGGAAGACTGAAGACTTATTCAGAGCTAATATTTGTAGGAAGACTATCTGAAAACTAGATTTTCAGTCTTTGAGTTTGCTTGTACCAGGAAAGAGCATCATCTTTGATGATACTAATACATAAGGTTAAATATGATTTTGTCTTTTATTATACGTTAAGTAACATTTTATGTATATTAATGGATTAAAGTTAATTGTGTTATCATTTTATGGTTTGTCTCAATGCTAAAATAAATTTAACAGCATTTATTTAATCCATTTTATTATATTTTGTCTGCCCAGCAAGTTTGCTCACTGGAAGAATTTGACTATAATTTTTGTTATAATTCTAATGATGAATTTATCATTATTTTTGCCACAAATAAGGTTCATATTTATCTTTTTTTTCTACCATAGTAAGAATTATATTTCATCTTCTAAGATGATTCAGGTAAAGGTACTTTCCTACTTTCTATTCTCCCATAAGAAGAGTGGGATGTAATACATAGAACAGTCTACAGTTCCAAAGAGTGGGAAGTAATATATAGAACAGTCTACAGTTTTTAACAAGTATGTTGCTGGCGGGTTTCACTAACAGTTACTGTAAACTAAGACTTGATGGCAAACATTTCTTTGAATAAAGCAGCTAGCTGAGAAGCGATCAGGAAAATGATAAGCCATAGCACTGTATATTTCCTCTAATTGGATAAACTCTATGGATGAAACTACCCATCAGTGTTTGTCAGATAAAACTTTCTGCGGCATTACGAAAACAGATCTCTTCAATATCGGCTGGACTGCTGCTTCCAGGTTTTTATCATTTGCTTCCTTCCAGACATAATTTGGTGTATTTGCTAGTTCCTATTTTTCTGGAAGATTTTGTTCAGCATCTTAATTTTTTTCCTACTTAACTAGTTGCTTATGTTGTTCTCCTGAAATCCAGGAAAGCTTCTCAGTTCCTAGAGCAGCTTCCTTAAAGTGGAGTCACAGCTATCTTACACTGTGATTGAAAGGTTATTCCAGTATCTCACGGACTTAGAATTCACTATGAAAGTACTAGAAATTAGGAATAGAGAGCCATATATACACGTTTGTTGCAGATGTTTAAAGGCATCAGGCTGTTTTATCTTCCCTGGTATTTGAAAGTGACTGCTGCATACATCAGCATTTGATTAAAATATTGCCCTAAGTAGATCACTTTTATATACCAAATGATCTACACATAGAAAATAAAACTTTCCTAATAACCTTTTGGTATTTTAACATCAGCTAATTTTCTGCTGAGGAGAGCAGAATGTGATTAAGGCAATGGAAAACATTTTATGGCAGGTGGTCATGAAATTATATTAGCATTTAAATGACTAAAGTGGAACCTTTCCTTTTCTGGTCTGAGAATATCAGAAAGAGAAGAGTCAGGATTCATCCTCCCCTCCCATTCCCCAAGGGTTATATTTTACTTCAAAACCAGCTGTTAATTCTGTGTCACAAATTATGAAGGATTTAAAAGAGTGTGTCATGCCTAGCTGTAGATACTACTAGAAAACATTTTCCATCTGTGTGACATATTTTTCCAAAGCCCTCAGTCACTCAGAGAGCCAGCTTTGTGAACTTAATCAGATGTTTTTCTTCTCCTGTTAACTAAGAATCAACTCTAGGGAGCATTAAGTTCACCACGGTATTTATTTTAAGTGAGTGATGGAATGATTCCTGAGCTGCTCTTCTGGAAAATGAAGCTAAACCCTGCTTTAGAGGTCACCTTTAATTAGAGATCAAAAAATAACTGCAGATAACTTCATAAAAAATATAAATAACTAATCAGTACCAGTCCGGTGGCTTTGTTTTATAATTAGTCCTGTACAAAGGCTCCTTGAAGTCAGATGACAGTTGGGTCTCCTGCCTCAAACTTCACAAATGTACCAATAGTTTCAAGCTGATGCTCTCTTTGAACTACTCTCCCAGGATAAATTACTGATGGCCTAAATGTTACATTTACATTTATTATTCTCCATTACCAAGAACATGTGAAGCTGCAGAAGATTAAAGCAGCAATTACTGAAGTAAGAACATTGGAAATGAAGTTCAAACACCAGAAATGAATGTTTAGGAAAACAGAAAAGACAATTACTTGCGGCCACTTTTAGCTAAATAAAAGCAGTGGCTTCTACATCAGAGAGGATATTTACAAATGATAGTTTGTGTTTGTGAATCTTTGAATGAATCATTTGCAGCTTGTGCCATTGTGTTCAGATGTAGTCTGGATAAGACCTTGATGGTCAGAAGGTTGACCATAAGCCCTGTGCATTGACAATCTCAGACTTCAAGGGACATGATAGTATGGGAGGGAATAAACTTGTCCTAACACTTGCTCTTTAGGAAAGATTTCATAGGTGTTACTAAAGTTGTTGATTTTTATTGTTGTTTTTTTTTAATCTTGACTGTCTTTCTGGTTTGCTTTTTGTTTTCCCTTTTTCATAAAATGAAGGTTTGCTCAGTTCTTTGTTTCATTGCCTGTGTTAAAAGAAATGTAATTCAATTAAGTTTCCTCAGATTTATAAGGAAAGGATGAAACAGGAAACATTCTAACAAAAACCAAGGAATTGTTTGGAGTGAGTTTTGGTCCCTTTGCACTGTAATCCATCTCTGTCATCTTGTCTGCAGCTACATCAAGAAGAAAGTCATCTAGGCTCTGTGTGTTGAGTGCAAGGCGTCAGGGCAGGAACTTCACCCAGCCTGCCTGGCAGGGTGAAATGCACCATGATGACAAGTGTAAATCTCCTTCCCCAAACATTCTGTGGCTCTAGAAAGCTTGGCAGAAAAGGCAGATAGCTGCTCTGTGGGGGAGAGCAGAGCAGTTCCTGTGCCTCAGACCCGTGAAAGGCAAATGGGCTCTTGGGGTGCTTGTGTGTGGCTGGTTGGCTGCTACATCTGCACTAACAGGGGCTCACACAGCAGCCGCTAATGACATTGTTCCTCAAACACTTGCCTTCACCTTTAAAATGATGAAATTAAGCTCCCATAGTTATTAAGAGCTAAAAATAATGATTTGACTGTACTCTACATTGTAGTAGCAGGCACAGCAGTATATTGATCTGCACTCTGTGTCATATTATATTTACAATACAACTTGATCAATATGCTATTTCTGAACCCATGGTTCTTGCATGTGTGAAATTAGGATGTTTTATTGTAAGGCTAATGCACATGACCAAGTCACAACAGAGAAGTCTAGCATACTGTACACAAGCTAGATGAAGCAGTGAAAAGGTCAGCTTTGTACCTCTTCTTTTTGTTTTTACAGTACTGTAACTTTTTTTATGACCAGTAAACCAGAAACACCAGTGTGACAGGCTCTGCATAAACGCATGGTAAGAAATATCCCGTGCCCAGACCTTACAGTAAGTGCTGACAGACAGACAAAAGTGGAAGGACAAAAGAGATGGCATCAATGAAATGACCTTGCTCACATCACCAAAAAGGTCAACTGCAGCTTTGAGTACAGAACATCTTCCTAATCCAGGGTACGGGTCTATCTCATTATTTAATCATCTAATGATGTAAGTGGAAAGTCTTGGGTTTTTGCCAATATACATCAAGAGAATAATTTGAGAATATCAGTGAAGTGGTGTTATGCTGAAACAGTGAAAAGAAATTTTGTCTTAGAATTTTTATCAGGTATTTTCTCTTTAAGGGAATAAGGTGCTATCACTCCACCTCATGTACCAACAATAAGAGTTGCTTGAGAGGCTTATTCTCCAAAGGACTGTCAATGAAGGCCAGAAATAAGAATTTAACAATGAGAATATATTGCTGTTGAGGGTCATGTTTGCAACTGACATATTGTGTAGATCCGGATGCTCCTCAATAGAGATAACAGAGTGACTGAACAGGGTATTTCATTTTGTCTCCACTCCAGTCCTAATAGGTTAGAAAAGAGATAGAAGCTAACAGTGATGCACTGAACAAAAGTCTTTTGGGGACTCTTTTAAAAATTGATTTTGAAAGTAAATCCCCAGGTGCGTATAAATAAGTCTGTTTCTGGTTCATCTGTTTGCTATTAGTTTCACCTGTGTGAATTTCAGTTTGTTTTATTGTTATGTTGAACAAATAATAATAGTATTAAGGTGACAATTTGGGTTTACACATTTGCTGTAACTTTTGAGACATATCTTAATTTTCTGAATAGCTGAAGCCATCTTTTGTGACTTTCTAGCTGTAAGCATATTTTCCTATTAAAAATCTCCACCTACTCCTAATGTACTCACTTAAAATTGCATTCCAGGGGGTAATCAAGACATTAACACAATAAAATGTAATCTGCTTACAACACATTCCATCAACTTCATCAGTCACTTCAGACCCTCCCACTTTATAATAATCATTTTCCATCATTCATTACATGAAATGAGAGGTGTGCTTTTTAGATGGAGTAAACATGGAAAAACAGTATAAAGAAACTCTAGTTATGATTGTGAAGAAACTATCCTGAGATTGGGTTTATGTCACCTGCAAGTATTGTGCAGAAGTTGAGGGTCTTTTTAAGCGCTGCAAAGCATTCTGCTGCCTTTAAATTACCTGTAGTTTTGCATGCTTTCATAACAACAATGTATTTTTTTAAAGAAACAAGTTCTTATGGAAGTTAAATCTTGCTCTTTTCATTGACTAGGGTTTCCACGAGGCCACAGAGGAAAGGCACTGAAAACTCAGATTTCAGAAGCAGTGCCAAGTCTTCCTGTTCAAAATTGCTTTCTGAATTTTAAAGGAGCAACAGATTTTGTGATCTTGAGTGAATTTCTGCATGTGACAGATCTGATTCAAGTAAATTTCTCTTTTGGGGTTTTCTGGCTTAGAAGATAAGTATGCTAAGCACAAGAAGAATTCCATATAGTTGGGTGTGAAAAGTGGGGCTAGGGAGGTATTTGTGTTTGAGTTTTGCCTGGTGGAACTGTGGTGTGCAGCTACATCTAACGCCATGTCCCTGTGTTCAGGACAAGTGTGCAGGTTCTGTTGTATGCTGCTTGAAGCTGGCAACTGAATTCTAATTTCTTGTGAACTAAAGAAAAGTTTGCTGTATGCTCCAAGTTCGGTTCACACATAACAATTCGAAGTTAACGTCCCAAGAATAAAAATGGGTAGCACAATCCAAATTTGAAAGGAGGTGGGAGTCAAGAGTGGTGTATGGTTTAAAAATGATTGAACCTATTGCCCTGTAACTGTGGGTGCTGTTGGTAAACAGTCTGTCCCTGAGTAGGAAGCTTTTATTTCAGTGTGGCTAATGAGCCTTTTTTTGAAATAAGAATGTAAAGCTTCAGAAGCAGCGTAGCTGTTTGGACTCAGTGTTGCTAAAGAACTGTGCATAAGTTAAATAGGTTTAGAAAAGGAGGTATGAATCATTTTGTAAGAAAGCAAGTAAGAATGAAGAGAAGCTGTGGATATTTGTATTTTTAAACAGCCTCTTTCCCAAATCACCCAAATTCTCAGAAGTTTGTATAAAGAGAGGTGCCATCAAATAAACTACAAACTACAAATAATATAGACTACCTGGCTCCAGAATTAAACAAACCCATGTTTCTGTTCGCAGTGATCAGTGTTTACTTTTTCATTTGTTGCATTTGCAGAACAATATCATTGTACATAAATCATACAAGGCTAAACCCCACTCTATTTAAGGAATTGATTCAATTAAAATTATCAGGACTGCTTGAGCAAATAGACATAGACAGGGTTTTGCACTAAAAGTCTTTACAAACAATTCTAAATAGTATGGGGTAGAAGCTCAGCTGGTGCAAATTGTTATTTCCATTAGCTCCATCTTCAATAGATATATGCAGACTTATGCTTAGAGGGTCTGTCTCTGCATCTAACTGTAGTTAGTGCACTAAAATTACTTATTTTTTTTTTCCTAGTTTGATTTTTTTTCCCCAAGAAATGTATCAGAATTTAGACAAATCTGTGGAACTTGTAGTATTTTGTGATATTCTATTTCCATGCAAGTATAAGGAGATTAGGGACTTCAGTACCTGGGCCACAGATAGGTAAATTTATGTCTGTATATATGCATGTATATATATGTGTTGAAATTTACTGTTTCCATGGCTGTAAAGAAGTCAGATGCCTGATTCTAAAGGTCTAGCCAAAGATTTTAATTAAAATAATTATATTTATAGCCGTCTTCTATGATTAATCAAATGCAGACTTAAGTGACCCTGCATAAAAACGTGGTGTTCTGGATTATTTAAGCCACAGAATATGGAATATTCTGAGTACAGAGTATCTTGTAGTATTAAAATAACTCTCTGTGTATGTGTGCTTTTTCCTACCTTACTATGCCTCAATTTGAGTTGTAGTGAGTGCTTTGAACTCCTTGGCATCAAACATAATACAATTTAGATGAAGCATAGGAACTTTTGCATATCATGCGTTGAACTGTCTAGAGCACTGTCATTGTCTAGAGCTTGGCATAAGGTCTTGTCAGTACTCCAATGTGCTTGCGCAGCTTCCCGTAGTTCTCTGGAGTGAAAACATCTGTACTGAAATCCTTGGTGCAGCTTAATCCTCTTCATAGCCTTTGAAAAAGTCTGTCAGATATCTGACCTTAATTCTTGTTTGGGTTTTCTTCCCGATGTTGTAATCTGTATCTTGTGGCTATTCCTTTTACTGAAGATCCAAAGAGTTGATTGTAAAGTGCTCAGAGGTAAACATGGTAACTTTTCCACTTGTACACAAGATACAAAACCAGCCTCTGAATTCAGGTGCTTTTTGCAGGAAAGGTCAAAGCCAAGTAAAACCAGTTTAGACTTGACAGTTTTCAAGAATCATCTTCTGAGATAGAAAGTAATTTATATTTTTTTTCCCACTTTGATTAAATCTTTCCCTGATAGCATGTATTTCGCTGTGTCTTTTAAAGTAAAAATATTGTTCATGACAGAAGAGGAGCCCTTAATTTTGTTTAGGTTAAACACACCTGGCTCTTCTCGATGTATTCTAACTCTGGAAAAGGGCAGATCTGAAAAGGCAGGTTCTGGGGAAGAAAAGGTACTCACCTGTAATGGCTGGAAACAGATTAGGGTCTATAGTATATTATATCTTTCCCCTCACTAAAGGGCAATTGTTTAGGGAGAAATGTTTCCAGATACTTGAGCTGTTCCAGACAGTGAAGATGAACGTAAGGGTTTCTGATGAAAACAGAAGAGTTGGTGCATCACTGTTGCACAGTGTAAAAATGATATTAAGAGTGGTTGAGCTAACAGTTATAACTCTGTGCTGTGTTTGACTGTGAGGTTTGGAGGGTTGGTAAGAGGGAAGTTTGACAAAGGTGGCTCTTTCTTTGGGCTACCCTGTGCTGAGATGAGGCAGGAGGGCTCTACAGCACTGTTAAAAATGTGCTCTGCAATGGCAGATGTGGAAAAAAAACCCAGGCAAGGGCTTACCTGGAAGACAGAATGGGTGAGCTGAGGAGCTCCCATTGGAAATCCCTCAGAAACTGCTTTGGTTTAATTTTATTTAATATCAAGCTTCTAGCTTTTAAGATTACAGATGAAATACACTAGAAATGTGAAAAGCCTTACTACTTCTGCAGACATAAAAGCAATGCTGTGTAATTAGTGCTACAGCATTTACCAGCTAAACCAGCAGGACTAGTGACAAGTGATGTTCCTCAGGGGTCAGTATTGGGACCAGTGCTATTTAACATCTTTGTCAAAGGCATGGACAGTGGGATTTGAGTGCACCCTGAGGTGATCTTTAAAGTCCCTTCTATCCCAAACCATTCTATGATTTTATGATAAACAAATACATCAAGGACAGGGGAAAAAGAAATAAATAAATTATAAGTCCTCATCTACATCCTGGCACATGTCTAGAAATATTTGGTTAGAAGGAAAACTCAACAAATTTCATTAGGTTAATGCTGATGCTTCATAAATGCTTTGTTGCACTACGTCATTTTTTGAGAAGTGTGCCCAAAAAGGCAAATGGTATCCGATCAGCCTCTCTGTACATATCAGTGTCTACATTTGATGATAAATGTTTCACGAGTGGTATTGCCATCCCCTCTTCTTTCATTGTCAGAGCATTTGCTATGTTCCTCTAACACAACTACCAATGGCGTTCTCACATTAGGTGATGTTGTTCTAGATGGGTATAACTGCAATGTTAAATCTGAATTTGTATGATCACTGTATTAAGCAAACATAATATTCTACTGCTATAATACAAAAACTCAAGTGTGATGTGGCTGTTTATGGAAAGAACAGTATGTTCTGTCCTGATGTTAAAACACTGCAGAGTGCTTGCTCAGGCCCAGGTGACTAAGTTGGGAGATGAAAACCACACACAGTCTATGCACATATTTTTGAAAAACTCAAGCAGAACGTGGATCTTTGTATCTCATATGGATGCAGGGAATGTTTTCTTTCAGCTAGAAAGGGCTAGGCTAGACAGCCCCTGTTACAGAAAGACATCAAATAGCCTCTCTAATTGCTCTGATTACTTCCCTGACACTTACTACTGCGATCGTATGAAAAAGAGACTGAAGGCAAGTAACTACAGCATACCCTGCATGGAAAATGTAACAGTAGTTTTTTTCAGGTTACAGCTGAAGATGTAATCAGAAGTAACTATCTGAGCTGTGACAGCAAATTGCAGTCTGCAGGTAGACAAAATATCTTTTATTAATTTAACTAATCAATTTATTAGTATACCAAGGATATAACCTAAAGGCAAAATATTAGTGCTTACCTTTATTAGTCTTCCCTGTAAGAATATTTTAATTCACTTATCGCTAGCGAAACTGAAATGTGCCCGTGGAATTAACTTGGTGATTGCACCCTGCCATTGCCTCAAAACTGAGGAATGGGATGGGAAATGGTTCCTTTAAACCAACTGTAGGAGGTTTTTGACAATTCAGTGTTCCTTTTTTAGCTTCAGTTAAAGCTAATATCACCCTGAAACAGACCCACTTCGTGTTGCCTTGTAGCCAGAGCACTTAGGAGGTTAATGGAGGAGAGGGTTCAAGTCATTGGTCCATCTCAAGATCTGACTTGGCACTTGGGTGGACCATTTGCTGAACTATTGTTACTTTAAGAGAAAGTTTCTTTACCTACAAATGCAGTAAAAAAAATGAAGATTCTGCTGATTCAGAATCTATGATTTGTTCCCAGTATGACATAATTTGACACAATGATTTAATTGCTGTATTGTAAATACATGTATCAATAGACAACCTCATCAGAATAGTGCCAATAGTGCCATTTTGGGCATAAAGTCACCTGCACATATATACATTATTAATAATTTAGTGGCCTAGCAGGAAGTAAAATATCTGAACAGTAAATAATAATTCAAGATGCTAATGTTTGCGTATTTTAGAAAGGAATGTTACTGCAAACCTGAAATCTACTTCTAGAGTAGAGATGCCTCTTATGTCTTCTTCCCTCACTCCCCCATAGTTTATACAGTGGTTTCTGTCCACACAGCATCTGAGGGAGAAAATTGTATGCCTTGAGGACAATGATCCTGTTGACCTTTCTCTGGGACTATTAGAAGCAAACTGACCCAGGACAGACACTCAGGCACACTTAAGTGGCAAGTGCTTGTCTTGTCTTCTGAAGAGCCCCAGCACTAATACATTGTGGTGTTTGACTTGTAGCATCTTTATGTACTGTCTAGGCTGGAGAAAGAGAGAAACACTATTTTGGCTTTGTTTTTCCTTCTTTCTTTTGCTCTTAATGCCAGAGCAAACATAGGCATGGATATAAATGCCACTTTGAGGAGTAGGATATATCAAATATAATACCATATATTTGATCTTCACCAAGAATTTGAATGTCAGATGGCAGTGAATGTGTGTAGTCCTACTGAAGCAGCCTGATATCTAGGTATTTCTGGCCCACTGGTAATCAGGGACATAGTGGATGCTGGAAGCTTCTCTGCTAATGCCACACTGGGATATTTTCTGACTCCTTATTGATGATATCTCTTTATTTCGCTGACGTGTTGTAGTGGTTTAAGCCTCTCAGCCAAGCAGTTTGCTCTCTCACTCCCCCCTTTTTCTTCCCCCCACTCCCGGAGGGATGGGAAGGAGAATCAAAAGAATGCAACTACCACAGGTTGAGATAAGAACAGTTCAGTAACTGAGGTATAACACAAACCACTACTGCTACCACCAATAATAATAATG